>JAVQKC010165496.1:0-27769 GCA_036025475.1 Philypnodon macrostomus
AAACACACACACGTCACATACACACAAAACACACACACGTCACATACACACAAAACACACACACGTCACATACACACAAAACACACACACGTCACATGCACACAAAACACACACACGTCACATACACACAAAACACACAAGTCACATACACACAAAACACACACACGTCACATACACACAAAACACACACACGTCACATACACACGCACACAGAGAGCAGTGTCATATGATCTCTGACTGACTACTCTCAACTGTTCCTTGACGCAGGCTGTTTATGCAGAATAAATCAGCTGACATTAATATACAGATGGATATTATGTCACATGTCAAGCACAAAATCATCGTTTGTAAAGCTCACAGACAAAGTGCAGATGTGCAGGATAATATGTGGTAACGACATGTAACCATCAAACAACTGAATTTGGGAGAAAGTACAAATCTACTTACTGTATTCAGGTCTAATTGCAACGTGAAAATATTAAACTGGATAGCCTATTTGGACATCTTACGTATACATCTCTTATGCCATTAAAACATTTGGGGGGGCTTGAGCCACCCTAACACAAGCCCAACACCGCCCCTGGTAATCCTGATGAGAGAAGCCAACCAGGACCAGCTGGGTGTTATCTTTAGCCTAGACATTTCATTTGTGGACTTATGACATTCAATTAGCACAGACACTATTAATAATGCATTCACATAAAGTACACTCAGGCCTGACCCATGCATGATGTTGCTGTTTACCTCTCTCCAGCCTCTAAAGGGCACATGTAGACTGGTTCATTGACCACATGCAGCATGGTCTCGTTTATGAGAAGTGACAACCATGAACATGTGGTGAATGTATCAGAAAGATGATATTATTCACTCGTAAAATAATATATATATAAATGAAATGATAAAATAACACACTAACTAGACTGTGTTGAGCTTGCTGGGAAGGCTGTTGATGTTTCACTGTTGCTAATTTCATTATTACATTGTTGGATGGTTATCACTGCAGAAGAACTGGGTCATTGTTGATACCCTCTTGTGTGGGTGAGGGGGGCACATGTAGGACACACCATTATTTTTCTGAGGCCATCTGGTTGGGTTGCAATGCAAGGCCTCTAGACTCAAGTGTATTTGATGAATGTAAGTGTAATAGCTTAATAATGCAATAAATAATACAAAATGTAAAGCCTTGCAGTACAGATCCTTCATTAATCCCAAAGCCCTCCCTTTGCAAAAAAAGAGCTTATATTTCCAAAAACATACAAGACACATAACGGCCCATTGATTGTTCAGAGTGTGGCCCAGGCGCCCACGTAATGCCCATCATTCCCGGGATACGTTTGCGTGATCCCATAGCAAGAATGAGCAGAAGATAAATACCTTGCTAATATGTACATGGAGTTCCTGTCTGATATTTTGATAAAAGACAATAACCATAGAACTGGGTCTTTGTTCTTTTGTTTTACTTGTTTGTGGTCTAACCTAGTGGGCTATAGCTGATTAATTGCCCCATGTCTCTCCTCCCATGATGAACGAAAAGCTATTTGCTTTGCAGGCGTGTTTTTCAATGTCGAAGCTTGTTTGACTGTATCCTGCTCATGTATTGTTTATTTATCACAGCTCCTGTTGCAGTGAGTAGCTGACTATGTACTATTGCCAGCACAAACACTGGATCACATTCTGCTGCACATGTGCATTTTCACTGTATCAACTGCCTCACTGCGGGGAGTAGACCATATGCAGGTATGATACACAAGATAAAACAGACAGTAAGGACTTACACTCACAGGCCGCTTTGTTATTATTAGTACAATGTGCAAAGCTAATTAACCATCACACTAACTAACTTCACACACACTTACTTTAGTTCAGGATAAAGCTAGATATGAATGGAGAATTTCATAGACTATCAGGGGAGTGTCAATTCTGTGGGTGAGAACATGTCAAAGCACCTGAAGCAAATGAACTGAAGCAGAATAAGAGGCAACAGGTCAGGTCACTTTAGGTACAGGGTCTATGTAAGAAAGGGCTTTTCAATGAACATGGTTTTCAGCTGTTTTTAACCAAAATAAAACACACAAGCTCTCATCATGTTGGAAGATCATCATGTTTTTCAAATTGATGGCAGCTACAGCTCACGGCACTTCTGCAGACGTATAAGCTCCTAAATATAAATCTCTAGTGCCATCTAGTGTTGAGTGCGCAGAAACACAGGAGCGGCCTAAGTTTTTCCCCACTCACCAGACTGTTGGTGTAGATTCAGGTATAATTTGGCAGCTAATTAATTGCTTTGATTAGTTGTAATTGTGGGACCACTTCAGTGTGAGTTTACCCTCAGGGAAAAACAAATGTAACAGAAGGCAACAATTAGGCCTATAGTGTTTAGTCTACTGTTAATTAAATCACGGAGCCTCAACAGCTAGATTAGGCTGATTTGTTGTTACGTGAGTGAATTACTTTTTAGAGTGCGCTGATTTTGTATGAATAAACCTCCAATGGTGTGTTTTTGCGGTTGGGCTACCGGTGTAAGTGCGCGACCCTTGCACCGCGTATAAAAAGGTGACTAAACGTGGCCCGCGGTGTTAAGATGCAGAGCGTGTGAGTAAGCACTCAGCAGCGTGCCTTAGGACGCCAATAGTACCTTTCTGAACGCAGATATAATAGGTGTGCGTTTTTGTCTCTGGCGGCGCTGGTGTGCGTCACATGGCTCCTTTCTACATGCACAGAGCGGTGCCAAGAGAAAGGCTTAAACCTGCGTCTGGAGATGGAAGCTGTGGAGATCCCAGGGAACGTATGCTTGGCACCGTGAAATAGGATTTGGGGAAGGGCCGAAGCAATGAAGCGAGAGCTAGAAGAGCAACTGCCAAGTCCTCTCTGCGGATTTGGTGCCCCCCTCCTCACCCCGTCCACATATTCATATGTGTTGTAGACTGGGCGGAAAGAGTAGGAACTAGGCGAAGAAAAGAGGAAGCAGTGAAGAGGAGTATAATAGAAAGAACGGTGTTTGGAGCAATAACACAATAAAGTCAGGGAGACGGTGACCTGAACATGTGTACAACTTCTACAGCTGTCTAATCCTGCAAGAGCTTTAGCAGGTGTCCTCTGCAACACACTGTCTATACACAAGCTTATCGGGACTGGTTTATGTCAAGGTACAATGACATATACATGGACATATAGCCTACAGCTCTTAATGAGGAAATGGGCTTAATAGGAGCAGTCCATTTAAAAAAAAACACATCATATATTTTTTTAATACTAATTTCTAATACATTTTATTATTTCACAATTGAATGCTTAGTTACAGAGGCTCACACAAAAACACTCTAAACAATAATACAATAATAAAATACAATTGTTGGGCAGAAAATATAATATTTGCATTTATACACGCATTTCTACAAGAAATGGTAAGAAAAAGTAATATACATAAAACAATATAAACCGATAATGTCTAAACAGTTGCTATTAATGCCTGCAGCTACAAAGATTTTTCCAGAACTCCTGTAAACAAATATAGTATCTCATCATCATTGTAAGGCCTGGCAAGGAAATTTGGCATTGCACACAATAAATATGCAGACAAAGAGAGTGATCTGGTTGCTTCTTTGAATTTCATTTAATCATACACAGACAATATTTAATCATACACAGACAATATTACTAAATTTAAAGTTAAAACGCTTCTCATTCCACCTTCTCATCCTCAGTGCCATACATGCCCCTACGCTGCTTCTCAAATGATTTCTCCATTTTTTACTTCGGTACGAAAAAGGAAGGACTTGTGCAATTTGGCCATTACTCATATTATTGGCGGTGGCTGCAAACCAAGGCTTGGCTCCATTCCTCGGGGGTAATTGGAAACTGCAGGTGTGAGAGGGTACATTAGCATACACAAGCCTTGCACAGCATTCAAGCTCGAGCCCTAATGGGAGCTTGAAAAATACATCTATCACACTAATGCTGAGGAGATGGATGTGTACTTAAGTTCCGCCACGGAGACCAGTCAGAAAATGTGGATCGCCTGTGGAGTTCGTGGGCAACTATTTTTTTTAAAGGGTTTTATGTATTTGTGTGTTTACCAGAGACTTGAGGCAAGAGAGTGACAAAAAGTAGTACCGAGCATATGTGGAGCAGTAATGTCAAAGAATCTACCTCTGACCATATGTCAACTAGACTGAGGTTGTACATACAAAAGACTCGTTTACACAATGTTATTACCCAAATATATGGTTGTGAATGTGACCTCTGCAGATAAGGGTGTGTTCATTGTTTGACTTTACATCCACAGAATACATCAAATAGTGACAATAAAGGCATAATTAAAATCCATTAAAAAAATTATAAAATAAAATAAAATATTGAAGACATTATTTTCTTTATAAAAATTGTGGGTAGGTAGGAACCCAAAGTTATTGCCCAAAGAGAGATTGAATAAAGTTTCAGACAGATTTAAAAAAATGTCATAAAATTATACAAGTAATCGCTACGTCTTTATCCAAAGAAACTCAGAGCAGTGTTTCTGCCAATGCTGCTTGTCTGTAATACGAGTGCACACGGGCCCATCTCCCTCGAAAATTACATGATAGATTTCTGTGCATTGACTGTTCTCTTTAATCACAGACAGAGAAAAAATCCAAATTCATGGATCATTAATCCAGTGCAAATAGCATTTGTGTGAGTAATGAAGGTATTTTAAAAGGTTTAATAATAGCAGCGTTATAGGGTAATCCAATTGGTCAGGTGATCAGGGGATATTTTGATACCAGAACTAAGAGAGCTTAAGTGTGGTGGTGGAACACTTTGTCATCCAAAAAGAGAAATTTGAAGCATTTAATGAATTTCTTTTTGGGGGTGGAGTAATGACACATTTGGAGCCCCTGCTGTGCATGCATAGGCCTGTGCCCCTTCAAGTCGCAAACCATAGTTATGTGTTATTACCATATTCACACGCACAGAATAGTGAGGTCGTTCTTTGTCCCGTCTGCACTTTGCAGTCTCTCTCGTCTATAGAGGGGCGCTGGAACAGCTTGTTAAACACTGACATCCATTGACTCCTGGACCCCCCGCAGAGCACATCTCAGTTGTTAGGGGCTTTTGGGAGTGAACCAGCCATCACTTCACTTCTTCAAAAAATAAAATAAATTAAAGCCGCAAGCGGCGATAAACGGGCCTCGCCGTCCGCGAGCCTGGGCTGGTGTAGATTTTCAATTGCTTTGCACTCGAAAGTGAAATTTATTTGTGACCCTGATCCAGTTTTTGAGAATCACTGCAATTAGCTGTTGAGTTTTACATTTTAGCAGAGTAATACAAATTTTAAAATGTGTGCTAATACATACCTTTACATGATTTGTACATTACAGCCAGGCATACTATTAGACATTATTAACCCTTGTTTGACCCTTGTGTAGATACCCATATTCCCACAATAGTCCTCCAGATTCTCAAGTTCACTTCTTTTTGTTTATGTCCTGCACAAATCTCTGGCGCCTCACTGTGCAGATGCTTACAGAGACATTATATATGGTTTAGATTTCACTTTGTCTCCTCCTGAGAATTCACAGATATTCCCTGGTGGTGGTTTTGATGCACGAGTATCACTGACATGTTTTCAGACATAGAGCTAATACACCAGATGTTGCTTTTGTAGTAGTGTGGCAGCAGGTGTCTGGTTCACACCTCACTGTCTTTCACTGAAACACTTCATTATGTTGACTGGATTAAACCGTGTCTATATAGTTTCATGTTAAAAGGATGGTATAAGATTGTATTCTGGGCATACAGTTACTACTACGCACCACCCTAACCCATTATGATTCACAGAAATATATGTGATATAGGGCTGTATAAATAAAATTGAATTGAATTAAAATTTGCACAGTATAATAACCCTGAATTGTTTTATTTCACTATAGTTATCCACTTTGAGTTTAAATGTTTGAATTAGATTTTCAGTAAAGGACAGTAAATACGTTATTACTAGTGTGGATTCATTACACTGCCTGGATACAGAAATGTTTAGGAGCATTTTATACCATTTTAATACAGATACAGTAAATACTGTATTAAAAACAGCCCTGGAAATAATTGGTTTTAGTGGCTTTTGTTACAGTAATATACAGTATAAGGACTTTTTGGCTCAATGGATAGAGCATTTACCCCTGAACTGGAAGATGCCGGTTCAAGTTCAGTTCACTACGACTTTACTACCGGTCAACACCAGATGGCAGTATATTGTAGGTGGGACATACTTCAATAAACACACATGCCAGACCTCTGAATTACAATTTGCATTTGAGATTGACTATAGAGATTGAGTCATAGCATAGCACTAGCTCACAACTTTGCTAAGTGGTACATGGGTTAACTAAAACGTTTAATATGCAGTAAATATAAATACTTTTGAGATACAGTGAATAATATATAAGGATAGTCCCTGTGCTGTGCTTTTAACACTGTTAAAACATTAAGCAGATACACTGTCCATAATTGGCTTCTTTAAAGGGGCTGCGTGATGGCTGTGTGTTTTTTTTTTTGCTCACAGGAGGTCAAGACACTCCTGTGCTGACTGACTGTGAAGGATTATTATGGGATTAAGGGTGTCTCGGTTACCGGGGCGAGATGATAATCGCTGTGGCTGTCCTCTGATCTCAGCGAGGATAGGAGCGTCAATCAAACTGTAGACACTCAGAGATGAGAGACTGCTGTGAGCGCGTCACGTGGACCCATGTTTGTTTGTGTCCACAAACACAGGCGTAGGTGCGCTGAGTGACTCACCTGATAAAGTAAAGGTTGATTTCATTTTCTCTTTCAGCAGCAGCGAGCCGACGTTTGTGGAAGTAGTGATCGTCAGGCACGACTCCCGCCCTGCCTCCAGATGGTCCCTGTGGAGAGAGGCCGATTATCTGGCCCATCTGAGCCAGGGAACCTGAGAGTGTTGATGTTGGGTGGGCAGTGTGGTGCCACGCCAAGCCTCATGTCCCCAGGAGCCTGAATACGATCCCCTTTACCTGCCCCCTGTCGCTGGTGCGGCTCCCTCCTCCCCTGTCCCACCACCGGCTAGACTTACTGCACCCCCGTCCCTCCCGTCTCTGCCCTGGGATAGGCTTTCTTCTACCTGACAAGGCTTGGCCTGGATCACTGGAATACCTGGACAGGTAGCACTGCTCAGGGAGGTGTCAAGTGTATGTGCAAGTGCTCCGAGTGGGGGCTGTGGAGACAAAGACAAAGAAGATATGTAGAAAAGATGCATTTTGAAAAGCAATAATAATATAAAAAATATATATGTCATTTTATGAAAAATAGTATATATAAATATTTATTGGTCACATCTCAAACAACAAAGGGTAAATCTTATTAATACAAACTCATACATCTGATCCTGATACAGTAAAACTCTTCCTGATTCATGGAATGGTAAAACATCTCTTGTATATAAACTAACATTGACTAATCCAAACCAATGGATATGGTTTAGATTTACAAATTCACACTGTCCAGAATTTAAGAGAAGTGAATGCCAAAGAAGAAACCATAACAAAAACAACTCACCATGATTAGCCACGAGCCCAGCAGCAGGCTTCACTGGTTTGTTGTGAACTTGGCAAAGCCTCTCTGCTCCATAGTCCTCTTTAATAATCCCATGAATAAATAACATGAGGTCACCACCAGCTCTGTTAATAATAAAGTCTTCTTCTTGGATTTTCAGCTCACTCACTGTACATCTCTCCATCTCTCCGTCGCTCCATCTCTCCATCTTTTGACTAATTAGGCCAAGTCTTGGGTTTCCTTCGTCATGTGTGATATGACTTTATCAAAGCCTCTGGTCTGGGCTCAGGGCACACTCTGTAGCCAAACTAACCACCACACATAATCAGATGAGATCCTTTCTGTATGTGTGAGATATTATTAAAGGTATGCTCAACAGGCACATTGAAAAAAGATAGATGCCAATAAACAAGTACCACTAGAGACTGAGTTCAACAGATGGAGAGGCACAGGTTCCAAGGTTAATTTTCTGATGCCAGGCTGAAAGTAAATAAAATGGGGTGCTAGTTGTGTATAGGTAAATAAAAGTCTGAAGAATAAGCCTCTTAGAAGTCAAGTCTGGAGACGACATGACCTTTGACAATGTCACTCTCTTGTTGATTTCTCAGAAGAACAAGATCCACTTGATTGTCACTTAAACTTCACTTTCTTTTCTGTAATTAGTGGCATTTCATTTTACAAATCAAGACACTCACAGGGGTTGATCTTTTTAGGATTTCAATTTGGGCATTTTGACTGGTTTAGGCACATGCTTTACAATGAACTCTATTTTTAATCATTACTTATCTTCTGAAAGTTATATGGTATTACTTTTTAATTAATCTTAATAATGACCAACTACATTAAAGCTGCACTAACTGATTTGAACAAACAAACAAAATAAATGCCAAAGTTTGAATGAATGCACCTCAGCCTGTGTCCCTCACATAAAGCACACACTGCCCCGTACGCGTTCACAGACAGAAGTGTGACAATAAAGAGCTAAATTAAAAACAAAAAAATTGCTATAAAAAAACTGTGAATTTTGAAATAAAACATCAGCATTGTTCTTGGCTCTGAATAGATCATTGATGTATCGACCAATCAGAGCGCAGCTGTTCCGTGGAAGCGTGTGATTGGTTAAACATTTCCTTCCCTCGCTCTAAAACAAAAACCCTTATAATAAAGCCCACAGAGGACCTCAAAGGTGTCTGAGAAAAACATTTCTCAGACAACTTCTGGTAAACTCTTCTATTGACTATTTTTAGGTAAAAAGAAAAATCAGGTAGTGAAGCTTTAACAACATTATGCTATTTACTGCTGTACAAGAGAGCTGTCTAACCTCACAACATTTTCTATATGCATTTCAATTCTTTTCACGCCTTTTATAAAATCTGTTTTTCTCATACAAGCAATTTTGTGAGAAAATGTATTTCTAATATTTTCAACAGACATTTCAACAGTTGGTATTAAAAAAAATGGCAGTGGTCAAGCTGTGAGGAAAAAGCTGCACCTGGTAATTGCTGAAACACCCACTGGCCCATGCGCTTACATGGTTCGCCACACTCCTTGACTACGTGTAAGAAAATTGCTTGATAGTTAGTGCATTATTGTTTCAGAGGTTGCTTTACTTGGCCCTGGGTGGCATCATTAGCGCGGTCTGAGTAACACGTTTAAATCAGATGGCATTGTCACAGGTGTAGCTACTGCTGTTCATGCATGTGATTAGTGTCTACGTTTTTGATTCATTTCCCATGTTGGCTCCGGAGCTCCAGCATTCGTGATTAATGAACCTGCCGACTTAAATGTACTGTTCTGGTGATTTGGATTGTGCGTTGAAATACAGTTGGCCGCAGTTAGGTCAGAGGAGGAGGGAAGCACAAACAATAACTGTCTCCAGGCATTTCTCTGAACCATACGGGCATTTTATTTTTAGTTTATGATTTCTAATGTCATAAATGAGAATATTTACTTTCATGAGAAATAGTTTGTAGTGGTTTCCAAACGGTGGGTAGGGGGCAAACAATGTGTTGCAGGATTAGACTATAAATGTGCTTAAATAATCTCTTTTCATTTTATTTTATTTTATATCACAATACGGAAGATCTCGGAAAACAGGTACTCGGCGATATTGGGGGAGCTCGCTGGATCATCGTCAATGTGGCAGGTGCTCAGGGCTGAGAAACAATTACTCTTATATATATATATATTGTTTCAACTTTAAAAATTGTTAAAGAATATTGGAATTGGCCAAAAAAAATAAAAAAATAAAAACTCAATTCAAGCTGATTGGACTTGATTATTAAAAGAGTTGTATTAAATCCTGCCTTAGGGGTCAAGGTTTGGAAAAAACTGCAGAACCCTTTTTCCTCCCGAGTCAAAATTTACACCAAAATCCAACTTTTTGCAATCCTAATCCTGTTATGTTCAGTTTAATCTTATTCCTGTGTTGGTCTAGCATCATCAAGTAGCTAGGATTTGGAACACAGTCAAAAACCACAGCCCCACGCTCCCCTCTTTACAGAACAGACAGGAGAAGGTTAGTTACACTCACAGTTGACCTTTTGAAGTCAAAGTCAATATTTTTTTCAACCCCCCCCATACCAGCCCTGACAGAGACAGAGGGCGCAGGGCGGTGTAATTAGCTGCTTGACCCCAGGGCTGGGTTGGCGTAACCCCGGCAGCAGTGAAGCGCCTATGTAGCCTGATGAGATGAGTACTTCGGAGGGATCGGTGCCTGTTGAAAGATATCGTTGCCTCTGTACCTTTGGCCAAATCAGTCACTTTAGTCCCGGCGAGTTACACCTGTCCGAGCCCACGGCACAAATGTATCGCACATTTATAATATATAATATCGCAAGTAACTAAAAATATTATTGCCATAGGTCTACAGTCTAAAAGGATTTTTTTGTTGTCCAAACTAACACAAAAAAACCCCAGTTGTGACCATATAAAATGCCAAAATACATCTGATATAAGCTTGATTCAGTTACTACTTTGATACTAGTTTAGCACTGGTTTAGTCCCTTTTTAAGGTTTTGATTTACACACAATGTTGACCAGCATTTCTGCCCAAATTTACATTTATATTTCTAGTTCTACTGAACATACTTGCTGCGTGTATTGTTTGGCTCTATTATCATGCAGTTCTAATACAGACACACGCTTCTCAGTGACTACAGGCTTGCACTATACCTGCCACTGGGGTTGGGGAAGGAGAAGGAGGGGGTAAAGGGGTAACTTGAGGCAGGTATGGGGTAAGGAGCGGGGTGGTGAGGGTGAGGGAGGAGCAGTGCTGGCCCTAAGTCAAGTGCCTTGTATTCCACAAACAGACCGCATCCAGTTACATTTCACCTGAGAAGCTGAGCCCGAGGAGAGAGGATACAAAGAAAAGCATGTGCACTGTGTCCCTGTGGTGCACCTTCTTTCACTAAGACAGATTTCACTCTCACAACATGCAATTTGATTTACTACTGTCTTAAAGATACTGTTAATTTAAGACATTGTTAGCATTTACATTGTACAGTGATGTCTAAATGCCCATGGCGAGATTTTGTAAATGGTCCTCGGGCAAAGTTGAAGGTTCTCTACTCTGAATGGGAAAAGCGATATGCCCAGAATCTTCCCTACAGACACACTGCCTAAGGTTCTCTATTGTTTTTGTTTTTGTATGTGACAAAAAAACCTTCCGAACAACTATCCGAAACTAACCAACCACCAAAGATCCACGACAATATTGTTGGCCATCTGAAAACTGTACACTACACCCATACACCAGTAAAAAAGTCTTATATTTTCCGGTTAGGGATATTGAAAATTGACACAAAACTCAGGCACCAAACCTCCATTAGCTTAAACTTATATGGTAAACAATATTTTATGATTCATTTTTGCCACTTCCATTTTGATAACGTTCTCTACAAAAAAGGCACAAATCATCATGATTGAGAGGCAACCATGATTCTAGTCATTGCCAATAATACTGCCCTGTGTAGTGTGTGTTTGGCTCCCTAAGATATGATGGTTATTCAACTTTTAACAGACATTTGAGCTTTGAGTGGAGTATCCTGGGATCCTCTTCCTCCCGCCTCACTTCATGTGTAATCACGTTCTTTCCACAAATACAAAAAAAAAAAAATCCTTGGTAGCTTTCAATATGATGATCTTGATAATAATGGGTAAACATGGCTTGGATACAGCTAATTAAAGAACAGAAAGTGGGAGAAAGTGAAGAGAGGTGCACACCTGAGACCATGCTCGGGGCACACCTGACCTGCAGCGGGACGTTTGAAGTTGTGACAGAGAAAAAGATACAACAGCGTCTATACGGGCACGGCTGCCCCGGGGGGAATAAAGAAACGCATACTAACACCTGAGAGGCACAGGGCAGGGAACCAGACTGAAATGAAACGGGATAATAGGAGATTAAGACTAAAAAAGATGTATTGGAATTAATACAACCCAAAATGTTACTTAAGTTAGTATTCACCGGATTAGCCTGTGTTTATGGGCAAAGGTGAATCATATTTTCAAGTTACAGTTACAAACACAAAAAGTAAACAGGAAATCAAACTGTAATGGACACGGATGGTGAAAAGCTACATTGCCATCTCCACCCACCATCATTATGCAGTTCATACAAGGTTATGTTGGCAGAATGTTTTGCCCAAAGACACAACAGCAGAATGAACCAGCTGGGGATCTTCAGTAACCAGTAACCCCAAAAATGTTATTAAGGATTATTAATGATTTTATTAGGGAGTAATAAAGTACTTTTTTACCTTTGTTGACCAGAAAGACCAAACACTGTGACCATAATATTATGTAGATTCTTAAAATTTTGAATTATATTTTTTTGCATAGGGGCCTACACTTAATAATGGTAAATTCACGTCACAAAAAATTGATTAAAAAAGATCATATTTCATTGGTTCATTCCTGTCCACCCCTTTCACTTATCTGAAGGTACTTTGACAGTTAAACTGGCCTGTAATGGACATAATGGAGGATCATCTTCTTAAGTTGACACCTCTTCTTTAGGACACTCATATTTCTTGTCTCTTCCTCCCTCTGCACCTCTCTCCGTGTTTACATAAACCATCTCCCAGTCGCCTAACACTCTCTGCTGTTATTCCTCCTTCTTTCCCCTGTTTCTTTGTCTTTTTTCCGTGCCCGGTTGGAAATCTGCAAGGCTTGCTCATCGGCGCCAGCCTCTGTTAATCCCCTCCCAAAGCACCTTAGCAACGCTAGGAATTTAGAGATGCTAAAAAAAATACACATGACGACAAACGACAACAACTGTTCTTAACGCTGGGCCCGTATTGGCAAGAGTGGCCACATCTTGAGACGTGTATGTGTGTGTGTTTTCCATAAGTAGTTCAGAACAATCTGGAAGGGTGTGATAACCAAGGATCTCTCAAGAGCGGGTATGTTTGTTTTGAATGCAGTCACAGCCAGGGGGGAGTGGGCGCTTATGTGATATAGTTCCTATAACAGCAGCAACCTGGTAATCACAGCATGTAGTCACCTGAGATGCACATTATCCCAGGCCAGTACATGTTCAGTCTGTGTACCTTAACAAGTGTTGTCAAGAATTTCTTACACTCAAATCATATACTCAAGAAATACTCCTGCTATTTTTGATACCATAGTGGAAATAACAGTATATAAATAAACACATATATGCAATTTTAAATATGAATTTACCAATATAACATATGTGAGACAGAATGGTTAGTGTTGATGCCATTTCAAACTAGAACCAAGTCTATATTACTTTTAGTATTGATTAGTATCTTTGAATAATTTTTTGACGACACCTTACCATAACTCAAGCCAAGCCTTTGTTGCGCACCTGTCATCGACGAGGGGAATAAAATATAAAATAAAAACTCATCACAGAAACGGTGATAAACGACTTTAGGTTATAATGGAATCCAACTTTGATGTTAGCCAAATGCCTAGCTGCAAAAACACAATCAATAAAGCAAGGTTACAACACTCACAGCAATTATGGCATCAGTTATTTTCCATTTGTTGGGCTTTGCAGTTTTCACACATCGCCACGGTTACCCGCCCCCCCCTTTCACTCCTCCAAAATCAATTACGCTAAAATAATTGAGGGCGCGTCGAAGGCCTTGAAAATATTACACAGTTTAAAATATATAGTCGGACTAACTTTGTAAATTCTCTCTCAAAAAAAAAAAAGACGTGAGCTTACAGTAGTTAAGGAAAAACGCTTAAGAGCAGGAGTTTATTTGAATTGAGTGACTCCATGAAATCTACAAAGGCACTGCTAATACAATCAACATTTGTGTAAAGTTTTGACACATAAAAGATACAAAATATGTGGTACTGAAAACTGAATTTCCACATGCTTTTCTATTGACGCTGCACACATCACAAATTTAATGTTATTGCAATATCAGCAAATGCAATATTGGTCTTCCACACGGAAGTAAAAAAATTAAAATTGACTATCGTTTTATGACGTCAAGTAGGTCGTGGTAGAGGCCAGGGGAGGGACTGAAGTAAAACTCAGCTACAATTAGTCAAAGTGGTAACTCACAATGTCTGATCTGAGGTTGCTGTAGAAGCCAAGAGAGGGACTAAAGTAAAATAATAATTTACATTTACATTTGTAATATTTGTAGTCAAACATTTGAATCTGCTTTAGCCAAGTTTGACACCATCCCTTGCTTTGACTAGTGAGCTTTGTATCTCTTCATACATTAAAGCTACATTATTTTACATAGCCCCTAACTACAATGTATCTGCCTCATTAAGTACAATGTAATACACTGTGTAACAAACTGTAATAATGTGTAACTACATTGTACCTTAACCCCAACCCTAACCTTAACCTTTCTGTATGTACAATGTAGTTACACATTATTACAGTTTGTACTTAATGAAGTAGATTCAATGTAGTTAAGGGCTATGTCAAATAAAGTGTGACCCTACATTCAGTTTTTTTTCTCTATAAGCCAATATCACAAAATACACAATATTCAACATTATCACCATGTCTTTCTGAAACCCGTGAAGCCCTATATTCTATAGCGCCTCTGTGGTGCGTGCTTTCATAGGATTGGTCAAACATAAATAAATACACTCTGTGCCATCCAAATATTCATTACAGGCATTTCAACAGATTTCACAATTCTGAAAACGGATTCTTGGAAAACATGCCAACCGAGGGACTAAGAGTATTAAGACAGTGAAGCTGGCTCAAGTGAATCCGGAAAAGTGGGGGCTGCTGCGGCTGCTGCTGTACGGATTTATTTTATTGCTGAGACTGGCCTGTTTTTGTTACAACTGATCCACCACACCATAAGTAAATAAAATGTTCTGTGTGAAATAGGACACTCCACTCCACAGACAAACATAGGGCAATAGGAGAAAGGTGTCGGGGTAATTAAGGGGTTTACTAGAAGGACGTGCCACAAAGGACAGAGTGAATGGGAGTAAATGTGGGTCTCTGACTAGCATTGACATTTTCAAAAAGGTCTTTTTTTTTTTTACCCACGGCAACTCTTCTTTGGGGTCCTGGTCGTAATGATGGCTTGCCAGGAGAAGAGAGACGAGACACTATCTGTTAATCATAGGTCCCCTCGGTGACCGGCGTCCGTGTGGGTGAGCTCTGTGATGGACAGCAGAGGGACAGCAGGAGAGAAAAGAAGATATTGATTAGTATGGGAGATCAAATGTCAAATGTAGATAAATAGACACAACATAATCCATAAACAGACTAGTTCTGAACTGAATCATTTCTGGGGTGGGCTTCAGTGGTTCGGGTGAGTCGATTGGTGGTACCAGAGAATGGGTTATATAGTTGATGTATAGTTTCAGTCAGTATCATAAAGGTACTTCTAAATGTCACAGTAAAATCATATGCATGAGACTCAATTTTCCGAAAATATAGCTTTGCCCAATTTATTTTTACCTTATAGAATACTGTATATTACTTTACTATATATGAGATTGTGCAGGGAGCTGTTTGTGGTCCTGAAAGTGAGTAGTCTAGTAAAAACACAATAGCACAACATGACCTTAAATGTAAGTTTGGAATGTTCAAGGTACTGAAGTTGACAAATTGCTCCAGTGTTGAACATATGTTTCGATGACTTTCCATTGCAGTAAACACAGAAAAGTCTGTGTATTATGCTGAATTCATTTGTGTTTTATTGTAAAAGTGTAACGTGAATAAAAACACTATTGTATACAGTAATTAAAGCAAATACAATGTGGTGAATTCTAACAATGCACGCACACTGGCGGGTGGTCCAATCGCCTGATTACTTAACAGCCTGAAGGTTATCATTCAATTACAAATGTATCCCACAGTCTGATAGCTGTCTAATGTCTAATGGCCGTGGAAACAAATTGAGAAGCTTACAATCATTAAGACGGATTCATCTCGAGCCCTTGAACGCACCGCTGTGACTTACACATCCTTCACATGTTCATATCTGACCTCATCTAAACGACGCAGTTTGTGGATCACTTGACCCCGCGGAGGTCAAAGGTCGGGCGGTTCAAGCGGCTATCAGGGCGCTGCAGGTTGAGGGAGCCGCCGTAAAACTGCTGTTTCTTATCTGAACTTTTTGACCCCTCATTAACCCCATCTCGGTCGCTACGAGAATTATCACCTGCCACAGAAGGTTCTTTAGAGCGTCCAGCGGCTTTGAGCGCATGTGGGGCAGTGATAGTGGGCGCTGCAGGTGCATCAAGACATCCCTCTAAAAAGAGCTGAGGGTAAGGGCTGCATTGACCATATGCAATGACTGTGTGTGTGAACTGAGCTAAACGCGGTCAATTTGGTTAGGCTTTTTGACCTAGCGACTGAATTCAAATAACTGTTGTGAATCTGAGTAGGCAAAGAAAATGCTGGATTTACTGGTCAAAATTGTATGTATATCACAACCATGCTAAAAGAAGATTTGCACAAACCCAAGAACTGAATACAAACTAAATTACACATTGGTTTGGTCAGTTTATTTAATGTTTTGAGTGTCAGTCTCAACAATAATATTGGCACACTGCAACCTGGTATTTGGTTAACAATGCATTATGGGTCATGGGGTTCATGTGATTCATTATGGGTCATATAATGTAGATGTGGGAAAAGCAGGTCAAAGGAAGGTAATGACTGTCAGGTGTGGAAAGTCATTCCCGACATGCTTGCATTCATGGATGTACTCTTCATATATGTTGCTCAAAACATGCAAATCTAAAAAAAATATCGTGAAATTGTGTTGACTGGTGGTGGAATGGTGCGGAATTGCTTCTGTGGGTCAAAAAAGTGGATCCTACATATCTTCCACGTATACAGAGAGGCTAACTCAACCCAAATCCAAAAGCATGCAAGTATAGAGAGATGTGTGAATCATAATTGCCCGTAGTGAATGAATGTGAGTGGTGTGAAAGTGTGGGATGCGTATGTATTTTTCAGCCATCCAGGATTAACCCTGCCTCAGGCCCATAGTAGCACGGTTAATCTCTAGTTCTGTGTACCCTAGAAAGGAAATTGAACAAATAATAAATCTTTAAGAAAATATTGATGTCACCAGCTTGTCATATTATTTCATACCCCTAGGTGGAGTGTGAACTATTGCTGCAATCCTCCAATGTTTTTACTTATTGAGAGCTATCACACGTAAACTAATAAAGCAGACAATTCACATCAACAAAGATTATATGATACTGAAAGGTTATATCAGTTAGCTAACCCACCTAATGTCCAGCACAGGGCAGTGTTGTGGTTTAGTGAAGCAATCTCAATAATTGCTCATAAAAGAGAGTTTAATCAGCAAAGATCTCAAAATAAGTAAATATTATGGTCAAACAAAAAAAAACATTACATTTTTATTTTGCGTCTGTCGGGGTTTTGCATTCAGAGAGAGCCTATTTTTAGTGCTTTTGTATAGGATCATAGTAATTGCTTTGATAAGTGCAACTGTACAATAAAGCCGGATAATAACTATATAATAACCACTGATGTAAAAGTCAGTCATTTCCTTTAATGGTGCTGTCACATGTACAGTAGCCAGAGCAAATCTCCACATCTTTGAGTGAATAAACAGGTTGTTTCCAAAGCAACCCTGTCTCCGGCAAATTATATTTCCATATCACAAAGACAAGCAGTGGTTCCATACCGGTCCTCCTGGGCATTTGGAAAAGGGTTGTCAAATAAAAAACCCCTATTCACCTCCTATTTAAGAACAGTGTGCAGCAGATTCACAGAAAAGGGCTTATCGGACTTATACTACACTTGACTTGAAAGTAAAATTGTTTGTCAGTTTTGTTAAAATGAACTAAAAGCTTCTAAATGTATCATATTGGTATATCAAGGACACAATGAGTGATTTCACTGTTGACATGATACCTAAAAGATCTGGTTTGGGGTAAAGTCTTTACGATTATATATATATATATATACATTTCACACATTTCATTCAGCAAAATAGCAGAGCAAAAATCGTATTTATCAAATGGCGGGATTGGAATCTTATGCCTTTGACTGAGTGCATTAAAGGCCTTTGAGACGTCAGGAGATAGAGACAGTGCAGACCAGTGAAGTTGTAAATAAATTGTGATGTGTGTTATGAATGATTCAAGTTTGGGTTGGTGCAGGTTCAGTAACATGGTCTATTAATTGATTATTTTTTTTTACGTATACACTATCTGGCAAATACACCGTGAATGAATTAAACAGATAATTGCAGCAGAGGGGATTGTGGGAAACAGGAGCGGGCCTCATTTGGTGTTGTGTTCTTTCAGGCTGATGGACAGTGAGGTGCAGTCCTTCACGCCCCCGGACCTCCGGGCCCTACAGACTCATTCTTCCCGTTTCCCCTCCTCAGCTTCCTGCGGCGCGGCTCATTTTGTGTGGTCCGCTTACTGTCCCGTCACACGTGTTTTGTCGCTTCTCTGACGGCTCGGGCCTTGCACCTGCACCGCTCCCAGGTCCCTCTACACAGGAATGCGCTGGGGCTTGTAATCGCCTTTGTGGGGAACATTGAGTTGGGCCATTGAGTTGTGTTCGGCTGAGTGAAACTTCCCAACCTCACAGCGCGCTGGCCGCTGAATGGGGCGCAGCGTGGGGCGCCTCTCCAAACCCGGGCCGCTGCCAAATTCCTACAGTGGCGCTCCACAATCAGTCCCACACAGGCCCCGTCCAGCGCCAGGCGCGAGGGAGGGAGGGGGCACATGGAACACGCTCAACTCCGAATTGAACATTGCGACTGGAGATATTTCAGGTTGAGATAGACGCAGTGTATTTGGAGAGATTTGGCCATACAATGTGTGTGCATTAGTCTCTCACCTCTTGTCACTTCCGACAAGAGAGAACACTGGGGAAAAATAGAAATCAGGGAAGCGTTGGTGAAGCTGGACAAAGTTTGAAAATGAATCAATTTGTGGTGAGTTGGTTGCGGTGCAGCGCCGTGCAGTGGTGCATTGTGGGCAGATAGGCAGGATTAAGAGGCAGCAAGATTGTTCAACATGTCAACGTGTAATTGCACGATAAGGCCCTTCCGAGGAATCCATTGGCCCCGTTGCTTGCTCTATTCTGCGCTAATCTCGCTCGGCACATTCGCTCTGTGCAATCTGTCTCCATAATCTTCTGTGACAGCGGCGCGCGAGCAGCAGCTTGGTAATTTTTTTGGGAGGAGGAGGGGGCACAAGGAGGAAATATGCAGAGGCGTGATAAAGTGACGCTAATTATCCCCATTTAGGACAGCAGTGCAAGGGATCGGGGCTTTACAGCAGCGGTGCGCGCCGCTGATGGCCTCGCGCACCGCGTATCGCTGGCTACAAGATAAGAGACCTTGTGCGCTGGAGAGATTTATTGGCCGGTCAGCTGCACACTCGCGCACGCACCCACACGTGCACACGATGACAGAGGCTGTGTTCAGCCCACACTTAGCCTATGTCACCTCGAGGTGTCATTTGTTCGGGGTAAATTTGGCAGAACGCGCGTCTTTTGGGCCGCGATTCGCGTGACGCGCTCCGCCTCTCGGCCTTTCATTGCTAATCCGCGCCTCTTCGCATCAGCTGATCAAAAAGAAATACACACAGAACGTGAGAAGACTGGAGTAGTGAGACCAGTCCAGGACGAACTTGTCTGTAGACTTCAGAAATCTCACTCTTTTCACCCTTCACATGAACGCGCACCTCACCCTCACCGCAGGGTAAAGTAAAACCAACACTTTGTTTTGAGGACTGGATTAATTGCTATTTTAAGCAGGGTCACCCACATAATACACTCGGTACAAATGCGACAGAGGCGCCTGTCAAAGCAGATGATAAAGAATCCTTATCACGAAGTGGAATGTGTGATATCTGCACAGCTGTATACTGTGTCTGAGTGGGTCCAGTCCAAACATCGGGTCAGGTTCATAAAGCCTGTAGCTTGAGCTTCATTCGCTATTTTTACACACTGCTCATTAGTTCAACGTTAGACCGATGATGTACGATAAGATTTACTCTAACTCTAATATTTCTGTGTCACTCATGTTTGTGCCTCTCGTGTGGAGTACACCAGATTATATATATATATATATATATATATATATATATATATATATATGAAATGTCACAAAAAGATGTAGACCAAGTGTAAGTAAAGTCACATAAGAAATATTACCCTGGTTCAGTCTAGACTACACACGTGTGTGTAACACACATACGTCTTCAATTATTATAACGATCGTTGTTTTCAAAGAAACTGTAATTTTTATAGAATATAAATGAAGACCTTCATTTTATCAGTGTAAAAAAACTATTGTGCAATTTAATAATGTACCTTTACCACTACGGAAGAGCAGAGGGCCCACTTCTGGATCTTCTGAAATGGTAAAAAGGGCAAATAAAAACCTAAACTAAACCACGCGGTCTTTGTATAAATAACTCGATCATTATCTAGGCCTGTTCATATGTAATACTTTTATTTCCTGTTCAAGATGTTCATTTACGGTAATTATTTTGAGTAAACCCATCAACCCTAATTTATATCATAAACAATGCCTACATCTAATAATATTATAAAAGCATTAATGAATTTTTCACAAACAACAGTGGATGCCCACGGAGGCCTTTGTAAAATATTTCTGCTGCCTGTTATTGCAAAGATTTCAGCAGATACGTCTCTAAAATAATAATGATATTTAGATACACCGTAAATCAACATATCTTACTGTACAATCACCAGCTTTGGCGCGAGCCTTATGCCTTAGACCATTTTTACGCACAATTACGCACAAACAAATAGTACTTTTATGGATTGAGTATAGCGGCGTGAGGACTTTTTTAAAAGCCATAAAGCTTTGTCTAAACTCCTGTAAACACTCAGCCACAGTAATCACTCTAAGGCCATTTTAAGAATCAAAGCAACATCTTGTGAAATTTATTCCATTTTCTTCATTGCAATAACAGGCTTTTCACTCTCGGAAAAGCGTTTCATTTACAACAGTAGTTGCCCGTCATCTTTTAAAATATTAAAATTATTCACAATTTACAATAATTAGTGTTACAATAAAAGAGATGATTTAATTAAGACACAGGCTTCTGCAAATGAACACAGATGTTAAAGGAATGTTTCTCCCGTTAGTTTTAAAGCACTTCTCTTATGATTATGACACGTTTCTCATTTTAATAACTTACAAGTACCCCCAGAATGATGAACCAAAGCCCCTTTAGCTGCGTCAGCCTCAACTCAGACTGAAAAAAGACAAAAAGGATGAGCACAATAACCAATAAGTCAGCGTCTTTAGAACTCCACTGGGGCTCGTCAAAGAGCCGTGAATATGATTTACAGTCCATAAACATTCTGTACAAAATGCAGGTAGCGGCGGGACCGGCCAGATTAGGAAAAGAGGTAAGTATTTGGTTCTGTGCAGTTTATAATTGAGTCCTAAATATGTGTTAGAGGCACCGTCCCGTTCACTCCCGCTGCGGCGCTCTGGTAGTGCTGCGGGAGGGCGTGCAGTCTGCTCTGCATGGCCGGCTCACCGGGTTCGCTTCCGGGCAGGTACATACTTATCATCTCCCTCAAGTCTCCAGGACAAGGACCACGCGTGTGCGCGCCGCTCACCGGGGGACTCACGCTCGGCTCGGACTTGACCAGAGAGCCCAGTGCGCCCATAGCAGAGGAGGACTGGTGCTGTGCGCTGTAGGTGATGCTGCCGTAGCCAGACGGAGAGGCGCTCATGTAGCTCTGAGAGTTCGAGATGGGACTGTACTGCAGCGCACTCATGTCATAGCGGTGCATGGGCTGTGGGTTGTGCGCATGGTGGTGATGAGAGTGCGCGTGGTGGTGATGGTGGTGCGCCCCGCTGCCCGGGTGCTGGCTGTAGGCGAGTTGCGCCTCCTGCATCATTGCAGCGGCAGCTGCGGCTGCAGCCACCTGTCCCGAGTACGCGCCATTCGCCCAACCGTTCACGTGCGCGTAACTGGACCCAGACCCACCGTGGCCCCCTGGACTTTCTAACCTTTGACCGACTCCCGAAGAGGCCATGCCAACCCCACCTCCGGGCCCGGACAGCAGCCCACCCGCCAGGGAGTACTTGTCCTTCTTCAGCAGCGTCTTGGTCTTCCTACGAGGTCGGTACTTGTAGTCCGGGTGCTCTTTCATGTGCATGGCCCGCAGTCGCTTGGCCTCGTCAATGAATGGCCGCTTCTCGGCCTCGGACATCACTTTCCACTCAGCGCCCAGTCGCTTGCTGATCTCGGAGTTGTGCATCTTGGGGTTTTCTTGAGCCATCTTCCGGCGCTGGCCCCGGGACCACACCATAAACGCGTTCATAGGTCTCTTCACGCGCTCCTGGTTCGCTTTTGATCCTCCGGTCGGCCCCGTTTGCCCCGCACTCGTATTTGTTTGGGGGCCGGGGGAGTGGAGGTCCGTTTCCATCATCATGCTATACATTCACCTGCCTTTAAACTTCGCCACCTACAGAGAAATAGAAGTCTGCTTCGAGACTAGAGGCGCACGGAGATCTGTGCGCACAGAGACTCGCCACAAAACAGTTTCTAAAGCACGTTGATCAAGTCAAAATTAATCCAAATGGGCACAACTGTTCTCCAGTGCGTCTTCTTTTGCATCACATCCAGTGAGAGAGAATGTGCGCTGGAGCCACTTTCCGTGTCGTAGTTGAGAAGTTGCTTGTAGCGGCGGCCATATGATGTGCACTGACAGCGGTTAAATGAGCCACGAGCGGCCAATGGGGCTGCAGCAGCGGACTGATTTGCATGGCGTTTGGTCAGGTGACTAAGAGCGCTCATTGGAAGAGCACGCCGGAGGAGGAGGAGAAGGAGGAGGGTCAATCCCACAAATAGCAAAGAGACATCATCAGAGACTTGAACTAAACCAAAATAACCACGATGTGTTAGATTTAAAGAGTGCGAAAAGGCCGGGGAGGATTAAAACGACTCAAATATGATTCACACTTCTGCAGTCACAAGCTTTGACACGAGTTGGGGATACAATTATTATTATTAATTTAAACTTTTTATGTGTGTAATTAATCCATACAATAACAGCTCACCCTGTAGGTGTGGTTTAGATTAAATACATATTTACAGATGGCCCCAAGCCCCGTTACCGCCGTCTGCTGGCGATGCGGGTCTGTTAAACTCCAAAATGATGTTATTATCTGGAGTTTGTGCAGTAAAACTGTAGCCTATAGAGATTGGTTTAACTCCTGTCAAATCTCGCGTTTGTAACCCATCACAGTAACGCGTCTCGGCCTCGGCACATGCATATATAATCCACATTTTACAGATGACCTCCCCCGAAAAGCCCAATCAACCTCTAATTGAAAGGGATAACGAAATACCACTTCCCGCGGCGAGACTAACGATGTAATCACTCAACTCTATTCACTCTATGATGTTTTATTTTTAATTAGAGCTTAGCAGGACACAGTCGCGTGTTTGGGGCCCGAGGGAGCGGGATCACTGGACAGATCGGGATCCGTTAATAGGGTTAACACAGTGGTCAATATACGCGCCCACCAGAGACTCCGGCCGCGCCTCAGGCCTCACATCCCGGCATGAATAGCACCTATGAGAAGGAATCCTATGGCTGAGGGAGTGAGAAAAAGCTGAGAGGATGACATCATTATTTAAACAAACCTAAAATGTCACATTTAATTAATTAGTGAACTGTTACTAAACATAATTAAGCGAACACCTAAATTACGCACTAGCTCAAAGAGAATTACATTGTGTGAAAAGCTATTTCTTCAAAAGCTCCATGAATTTATAGGTCACGAATCATTAAATAAATTCAATACATATGAGTTCAGAAACAAAAGGTGTGCAGACTTCTTTTTACGAGTCGTATAATGTTATTATTTCCCTACTTTTAAATGTAGCCTCAGTGTTTGTTCCAATCTACTACTTTGTGTGCCTCTCACAAAGAAGTGCGCGTGAAGGTCAGGGGTCAGTGCATAAACGACACCCCCCAAATAAAGCCTAAGGTAGTTGGAGTGGGAGGAGGGCTGCATCTCCAGATACAGTTTGTGCGTCAAATCAAAAGCGTGCGTAAAAGGGAACAGGTGCTTTTTCTTTATCCGAGTGAAAGTTGCTCATCATCTGGATAAAAAGAAGTGAAGGCGTCGTTTAATTATTTAAACGTGTCGCGGAGAGGAAGCACCTGTCTCACAGCCTCATTCCACACTCCCCAAATTTCATTAGGAGCCCCCTCCTCTTTCCCACCGTACACCTGCTATCCCCGCCTGTTGAACATGATGTAACCGAATTACTGACAGCCACAACACACTCCAATAACACACCGCTACGGGAAAACTCAACGCGTATATATTTACAGTCAATACAATATAGGCTACTGTCTCCGGTGAAACTCTGTAAAATCAAAGGGCGTCGTAGTGAGAACAACTGTTGCACTGCGGGCTGCCGCTCTGAGTCTAAGTCCCACTTTATTCTGAGAAACCTCCGCCTGGAGCCATAAAACATATCCACTGGAGAGAAGTGCACACAGCCGCTCAAGAAACACACTCTATTTCCATCTAGCCTACGAGACACAACAGATTTTACGCACAAGGTATACTTCCAAGTTGACAGCAAATTGAGATTGTACATTCATACGAACACTTACGTATGTTTTCCTGGTCTCGTCTACTCCAGAGCATGTGGTCTGATTTGTCCCTCCACACAGCTAAAGCCGTCCTAAGCGTCATGTAAAAAACCGCTATTCCCGCTATACAGTGTGGCCGCTTCGAGTCGAGTGCCAAGGCCGTGGCTGCCCGGTGCCCAAACCCACCACTCAACACACACTGAGGGGCAGAGACGAGAAGAAATGACATTTATTATACACTCTAAAAAGAGACAATTCCAACTTATTGTTTCTCTCTCTTTGCTTCTAACATAATGAAGCGTCTTTTGTGTGGCGCAGAACAATACCAAACAAGTATTCTAATAAATAGCCACTTTTTTTTTGGCTCTCCAGGATGAATGGGCTGGAGCGGCGGGGTTCTGAAAGGCAGCTGTGCCGCATTCGGGGAGGAGGGGCGATGGCTTGGCGAGGAGCCCGGCCCCCGTCACCCCTGCCTCCCTCACTCCCTCCCCTTGCCTCCTCCTGGATACTGACTCCCATTTCTGATCCGGGAGCAGAAAGAGATGCGAGCAGAGAAGCTTTTGGGGGGGTAGTATCGACTTTACAGGCTTTTTAGAGCGTACGGTGTTTTTTTTCCCAACATGAGCCCTAAACAAAGTCCACAGCAGCCAATTAGACAGCCTTATATGAAACACCCAGCAGGAGGACAGCATGTGTTTCTGACAGTGTCTCAGGAAAGCTCCGAGATACACATCTGAGTACGGACGGCCCTTATATGTGACTCATGCACGTTTGTAGATTTGTGCGTTTTTGAAAGACAGTGTAAAGGTAGAATATGAGATGTTTCGTTCTTAGTAGAGTCGATCGACTATCAGGTTGACTTTATCACGTTCGAGGCTTCTTTATTGTTGAGCGTGACATTGTAAGCACAGTAGACATGATTGTTAGCCTTTAGCTTCCATGCACTGGGGGGCGTTTCTGCTCCTGAGCTGTGAATGACCGGAGTATGCTCGAGTGACTCAGGAATTGTTTTTACAGCCTTTATTGTCTGAGGCTGTTTTATTGTTGCGTGTGCATGTGTTACTTTCCAAAACATCTTCTATTCTGCCTTTAATATCCAATCAGCCTACAAGATTTAATAAAAGCAGACAATAAGAATCAGTCACATTTTTTGCATGTATAGAAATAGCATACGCTTTACCAAAGTCTTCACATTATCAGCTAAGTGTAATAAAGCTTGCATTTTTAGCTATTGTAAACCACACCTGATGCTGGAGAATATTATAGTATATTATAATATATAGTTGTTAAATTTCAGATGTTTGAAATCTTGCGACAGACAATAATTTCAATAAATAACCCAACCCAACCATTATCATATAGTCTCATTACGCATAAGCTTACTGTTTTTGTGATATACTGCTACTGACTTTCAGAACTTCCACAACTTTGAATCAATTACTGGGTTGCAGGTTCTAGAATGTGATGACGTCATGAATGATTTTGTATTGACTATTTGGGATTTTTATAAGAATTATTCCTCCAAAAAATCCACAAACGTTCAATCTGATCATTTTTATTAGCGACAAAGTCCATTACGCCCCTGTGTCTGTCCAACCACACACAAAATCTACAGATCAACAACAGTGATTTTCCTGCCCCCCATCTCCCATTAACATGTATAGGGCTATAGAATGCCGTGATGTACTGAATACCCAAAACAGGTTAAAAAAAAAATACAATTCTTGCCGTCTGGATTTAGCATCTGCTGATATTCCAAGACCAATACATTTGCAATATATTGGCAGCCATATATGTGTCTAATGCAGTAAAAAGTGTACAATATGATCTGTAATTAACCAATGACGTTTAACTAATCTTTTAATCCACTTGCTTGCTTTTCAGCCAAAGAGCCAGAGCCATGTTGCACTTTCCTAATGCACCCTGGAGTGTGTCACAACATCAAATACACATGAACTCTACAAGCAGGAGATTGACACAAAGTGGTAAAGCTAAGTAAAAGGCCATGGGAAGACTATTAGAGAGAGAGAGAGAGACAGGCAGAGAGATCGGGTCGGGGTTCAGGTCTAAAAGCATTCAGGGAAGAGTGAGCCAATTGGCTAAAAGCAGAGGTCTTAGCACTCCTCATAAAGATATTCTCCAATGCACAAATCTCCCTTAACACTTGGAAATATAGCATGTCTGCAAAATGATAACTCTGTTTTAAAACGCAATTATTTTCAAGAAAATTATTTCCACTTCTTTAAGCCTTACCTATACATAAATGAAGCAGAAACTCCCGATAAAATATTTTTTATCTCGCTGTGTTGTTTAGAAGCTTTAGACACCATTGTAATATGGCTGTTTGAAAACCAGGGCTTAGTAATAGTAAACAGCAGAGTTCTTTGTGAGTTTTTAAAAGCAAAACGCTAACCCCAAACTGCCATACTGGAAGAGTGCATTTTTGACAGACAGAGCATAACATGCCATTCAAAAGTAGGGCACTCTTGTCTACGAGCAATTTGTTCTTTTGTTGCGCCATGTGCTCTATTTTCATTTTCTTCTTTTGGTAAAAAATGGTGAGAGAAGAGCATATAAGGGCTTGATGGAGTGGTGAGTCAGAGACAATATGACACGAACAAGTGAGAACGAGGGAAAGAATCAAGAGAGCGAGCGAGCGAGGCGAGACCAGGGAGGCCAATGTCAATCCCACGGCAAACAGCAGTGGATAATCATGGGCTTTAGCAAAACACTGTGTCCATAATGCTATTACCCAGGATTACCTACTCCAGCAGAGCCGCCGAGACGCTCTTCACAATGTGCCACAGACCTTTCAGATAATCATCTTATCACAGATGACAAACCCAGAAGAAACATCCCATTATTCAAGAAGGGAAAGAAATCTGCAGCCTGTTTGGATGAAGACATATTGTAAGCCTAAATTATTTGAGTGGAAAAATATCAGATTTTGAAATTAACAGCATCTTCCCCACTCTCGTTCAGTTACATTTCCCGGCGTCTCTTCTTCCCCCAATTAGACACAAGATTTTACACATTGTTCGTCTTATCAATTAGCCATAACACCTTCCCCTCTGTTTGCTCTAATGGTTTTAACAGTCACCAGTTGCAACTCTTAGAGGTGCTGTGCTAATGGTGTCGCCACAGCGATGG
>JAVQKC010165512.1:0-11539 GCA_036025475.1 Philypnodon macrostomus
TTTTTAAAGCTGCACTACCTGATTTTGTTACGGTAAAAGTGATGAAAAATCTAAGTTTCAATGAAACACTCCTTTTTCCTAATTTTTCTCCTTCACGACCCTCTATCACGGTCTCACACAAAACAGGAAGTACGTACAGAAACCAGGAAATATGAGAATAACATAGCAGAGATCTGGAGTTGACTTGTATCCTTAAAATAATAAAGCTGTGAATTGTGAAATAAAACATCAGCTCACTCACATTGTTCCTGATAGATACTAGTTCTGGAAAAATAATGGATGTATCGACCAATCAGAGTGCTTCAACACATTGAAAGTATGTGATTGGTTAAACAGGTCCTTGCCTCGCTCTAAAACAAAAACCCTGACCACAGGTGATCTCAAAGTCTAATTTTTTCTCAGATGACTTCTGTTATGTTGTACTAATAACTAAATAATTATCTTTGCTAAAATACAAAGAAAAATAAATTAGGTAGTGCAGCTTTAACTATAAAATATAATAATAATTGCTCCAAATAGTTCACTTTATGTATACTGAATATATATAATTAATTAGGTTCTCTTAAATTGAACTTATCTTAATGGAATGGAATATTTTGTAATATTCTTATTTGACTGTACTGTTGTGATCAGCTCTTTATGGTAGACAATGGAGCAGATGATTGGAGGATTGCGATGACCATGGAGAGGATCCTGTTTGTTGCGTTGGAGTTACTCATTTGTGCCATCCACCCTATCCCGGGTCAATATGTGTTCACCTGGACAGCCCAACTGGCCTTTAGCCACACGGCCTCTGTAGCAGATGCAGATGTGGACATATTCCTCTCGGTGCCCATGTTCCTACGCTTGTACCTGATTGGACGGGTCATGCTCCTTCACAGTAAACTGTTCACAGATGCCTCCTCGCGCAGCATCGGGGCGCTCAACAAGATTAGCTTTGATACTCGATTCGTCATGAAGACTCTCATGACGATCTGTCCCGGGACAGTCCTGCTGGTCTTCAGTGTATCCTGTTGGATCATTGCAGCTTGGACAGTGAGAGTATGTGAGAGGTACTGACAAAAATGTGCATTCCTTTTTCAATAGCTATTACGTACTTCAGGAATGTGTCAACTTAAACAATACTATAAGAAATATTTACTTTAAGGTGTACTCTGTAAGTTTCGTAGCGTAAGAAAAAGTTATATATATATTTTTTATTGATCTGACCCTGTTCAATGATGTAAAGTCTGTAGACTGTAGAGGCCAGAGGAGGGACTCAAGTAAAACTCAAATACTATTGGTCAAAGTGTTAAACCACAAATTCTGATCTGATGTTGCTGTAGAGGCCAGGGGAGAGACTGAAATTAAAATAATATATATGACAGATTACCTACTTTACATCATAGACAGAGTGAGATAGGGAACTTACAGTCTACACCTTTAATAATTGAGTTGAAAATACGAAGTAAGCAGTATATTATCATTATTGGTTTGTTGCAGATTGGGATCACTATATGGACCCAGGATTTGAACAGAAACTTAAAATTGTTACATAAGCCTATTGTCCTGGCTTCTATTTACAAACTACAGTATCTTTAACTGGTTTAGCTCCACAAACCTGATCTCAACAACGCTGAGTAGGATTAAAATGAGCTGTCTACATCCATTTGTTTACTGTTTAGGTACCATGATGCTCAAGAGGTAACCAGTACCTTTCTTGGAGCAATGTGGTTGATTTCGATCACCTTCTTGTCCATTGGTTATGGCGATATGGTCCCTCATACTTACTGTGGTAAAGGAGTTTGCCTTTTGACAGGAATAATGGTAAGTTTTTTTTGTTTTTAATTGTAATTATGTTGGCGAAACGACAATATTATGGAATCACGTTGGGCAATGTGATCCTACGTGTGAATGCGATAACTCAAAAACAAATTGCCTGATCAGTTTCAAATTTGCACGCAGGTACATATCATAAATGTTGGTACTTCTACAATGAATATTAATTAAGTAATTAATTAATTACTTACCAAAGATCAAAAAGTCTTTGCCAGATCTTTTTCAACTTTTCTAGACAGTTACATATCATGAAGACGCTGAACTGTATTGAGTTTGGTACTTCTATGATTAATGACAATAAATAATTAACTAATTAATGCCCTGAAGAACTTTAATCCTGCTGAACATAAACTAAATTTTGGCACAGTGATCCAGGTTAATGTATATTTAATGTCTATAGCACCCTCTATAGACTGAAAGAAGGATGTAGTTTTAGGGAAATTTACCAAATTTGGCAAAAAAATCATCCTTCACAAACATAAAAAAATTCAAATAGACCCTTCCCATGTTTGTCATGGTTTTGGGGCGGGGCCTCTTAATTTATTGTTAAAAATATTAAAACCCTTAGAAATCACACAGTGTGGGCTTTTTACCTCATCTCTTATTTCTGTAAAGCACTTTGAATTACCCTGTGTATGAATTGTGCTACTTACCATATCTTGACTTTGATTGCGGCCTTTGAAGACTTTTGCTTAGGTATATAGGCCTAATCTAGACTACATCTTTTATTGTTACCTTGGTGATGGTTTTGTTATAATGGTTTTTATCTAATAACTGGCCTCTTTTCACAGGGAGCCGGCTGTACTGCTTTAGTTGTAGCTGTTGTTGCAAGAAAATCTGAACTGACCAGAGCTGAGAAGCACGTCCATAACTTCATGATGGACACTCAGCTGTACAAAAAGGTCCCTTTACACTCATTAATCAACAAGTAGGCTACTCAGTTAATTACATAACATTACTTTCACAGATCAAAAACACAGCAGCCAATGTGTTGAGAGAAACCTGGCTCATCTATAAAAATACCAAATTGGTAAAGAAGATAGATCACGCCAAAGTACGCCACCATCAGCGAAAATTCCTGCAAGCCATCCACCAGTGAGTGTAAATGTGTCATCACCAACTGGTTTATTAGAGTGAGAGCAATGGTTATTAATGACAGCATAGTTTCATCTTCACTTGTTGTAAGACATGACCGGGGCTTCACATGTATATGGCATGACTGAAAGAATTGTTAACTAAGCTTTCATCATTTTAGACTGCGTCGGGTCAAAATGGAACAACAAAAACTAACAGATCAAGCCAATACAGTTGCGGATCTGGCAAAGGTTTGTAATGATTTTTGTCAACACAACAGCTGGACTGTCATATCAACATTTTGAGAAGCTATTTTTGTCTTTCAGACTCAGAACATGATGTATGATTTAGTGGCAGATCTACAGCATCGGAGCGAGGAACTGAACCAAAGGATCGTGGCTATAGAAGATAAAATGGACTCGATCCTTGTCATAGTGCAGTCTCTTCCCACTGTTCTCTCACAAGCAATAACGAAGTTACAGAAAGACTTCCTGGATGATCTGGCCTGTCGTGTCCACTTTCTGTCGTCATCCCTGAGCTCCGAGTGCTGCTCAGTCCCAGCGAGACAGCTCTGTCCGGGCTCCAGCACACCTGAAACACCACACACCTGATGTGACCTGGGTTTCTCTAATAGACCTATTTGCCTTTGCACTTTATATTTTATAGTACTAGACAGAATATTTATATTAGTATTTTTATTGGTAATAGTTACCTTACTCATTGTAAAAAGAAATGTTATTTCCATCTACATTACTAAATAATGTTAATTAATGTTATTGTTAGGGCCAATACGGATTTGATAGATTTCAAAAACTTTTTAACAGGATAACCAGTGTCTTCCAGTTGGTTTAGTGGGGCCTGCAATAATAACAAGAGCAGGGGATAGTTGTTTGGATGTGTATTTTTGTTATTAATTAACATGATCTCTTATTTATAAACATACTCTCTTCTTTATAGGCTATTTTATTTTGTATGTTTTGTAACACATGTTTTTTGGAAAATGCATTGTGTAGAGTCTACATTGAGTATTAGGTTTAATGATCAAGGTAAGGGGTGGGTGATATGGCAATACAAATGTAATCATAATTCAGTTATTTATGCTCTGCTCTGTGTCAGAGTTCGTATTAACAATAAATAAAAAATAATATTAAGTATTACTTTTATTATTTTTACCATATGCCCACACCTAATCAAGGTTTAAGGTTCAAGAAGAGAGAAACAGAAAATAGAAAAATAGCCTAGTCTACTGGAAATAGTTTGGAACAGGGCATATGTAATGGGCTATATAAACGGAACTAGTAGCCGTACTGATTTATACTGAATGAACACACTGTTATTTCAGGCCATGAATGTATCATTATTATGTTTTATAATACATCCATGTTTCAGACTCATGGGATTATGTTGTTTACAAGAACGCCATGCTCTCTCGTTGAACACATAATCTCGCGACAATTGTCCTCCTGGCCGAGCTGCACCCACGAGAATGCCGTTTCGCGCGCTGTATCTAAGCCCATCCCATTAATGTGAGTGGCATTTCTTTTGTCCAATCAAAGTCGGATACACATGTTTAAGTAACCAATAGTGCGGCTAATCTGTTCCAGCGGGCGGGATGTCAAAGTCTTGAAGAATAACTCATTGATCACTCTCCACAAGCCGTAGAGTTGGTTGTGTAAGCCCGGTCCAGTAGTTACTTTAGAAGGAACTTGCTCGTTATTTTGATAACTTTAGATTTTTTTCTTATCTTGGACCGAAACGCAGGTAAGAGTCCAGCTTTTTCTTCGTTACTAATTCAAAGCCAACTGATTGTGTGTAGCCAGTTGCTAGCTTACTAAGGTTAGCCAACTTGACAAAGTCATGCCTAGTTTTTGCTTGGCTTGATATTTCATGTCTCAATTCCCCCCGCTAATCAAGTTAATTGTAGAACTTGCATAGAGTTGTAATTGATTTGTTTGTGTAGTGGAAATGGTGTCCCCTGCCTCATGAACTACATTAACCCAGTTATCTGATGGCTTTGAAACAATAAGTTCTAACGTGGTGGTGCCAATAGTGTGAGCAGAGGCTTAACTTGTCAAACTCCATATGTTGATTTAGGTCTGTTCACATAACTCTAATAGAAATAGGGATAGTTTGTGCTTCTTTGTTTTTCCACTTCTTTGTACGTAATCCTATGAATTATACATATAATAATAATAATAATAATAATATACATAATTAAACTGTTGCATTAGCTCCCAATGCAGCTGTAATGTGGAAGAATATGCTTCGTGTTTGAAGAGGTGGCCGTTATTATTATTATCGCTGATGTTTTGTTCCTGAAGTGGGCTTAATGTGACGCGGGCAAGACCTCAGCAGAGAGGCGCGCCATGAGCCGTTGCCCAATTGATATTAACATAACACGTCCATGTAGTCAGAACTATGTTTTAGTACTTTATTTTGTCTTTTGTGATGAAAGGTTGTGTTCTTTGTCAGGGTACGACCACACGTTGTTTGCTGGCGCTCCCTCGCATCCGGATGTGCTGTTTTAAAAGAAATGGGAGTGGCCTGAGCCCAGTTTCCCGCACTGTATTCAAATGAGCTCCTTCCCTCCCTTTCTGACACCGAACAAATGACAACTGAACAATACAGTTTGAAGACAAGGGGGCGCATATAATCACGCACTGGAAACAGACAGAGTTATGAATTATGTAATGTTTGTTTGGAAAATTAAGTTGCGCGTCTTTATTTTGCAAGAGATTTATAAGATTGCATGATCACATTTTTGAGAATACTTATTTTCTTGTTGAAACTATTAAACCATGCCATATTCATTGAAGATTTCCTTAAATGTTACGCTATTTGTAAAGTATTGTTTTTTAATTAATTATATGCGTTTGTTTTGATTGCTGATACAGGCCAACCACAATGTGGATTCAGGTGAGGACAATGGATGGGAAGCAAACCCACCGGGTGGATTCTCTATCCAAACTCACAAAAGTAGACGAGCTGCGTGTCAAAATAATGGAGCTCTTTAATGTGGAGCCAGAGAGGCAGAGATTATTCTATCGAGGCAAACAGGTGAGGTAGCGTGTGGCATGTGTATATTACAAAAATTCAGTTACAAGAAAATAACACATTGTCTCCATCAGATGGAGGATGGGCACACCATATTTGACTACAATGTGGGCTTAAATGACATAGTGCAGCTCATGGTAAGGCAGCAGGCCTCTACTGTTAAAGCTGTCAAAGACAAAGAGGCCGAGCTTTCGGACTCGGACTCTGGCTGTGGCTCCACTCCCAGTGAGTCGGACAAGAACTCGACTCACGGTGAGGACGCACAGGCAGCTGGCACTTCAGCACAAGCTACAGCCCCAGAGCTCATCGACCCAGGATTTGGACAGTACAAGGTATAGAGATGAAGCACACATGCTTCAGTCTAGACTATTATTTGACCCTCTTCTACCAGTCATAATCCTTTTGACTTTTCTATGTAGATTAATGAGTTTGTAGATGCAAGAGACCTAAACATGGGAGCTTGGTTTGAGGCCCAGATTGTGAACATTACCAAGACAACAAAGTCGCCCAATGAAGAGGCTTCAGAGGCACAACCAGAGGAGGAGATCTTGTACCATGTGAAATATGAAGAGTAAGTGTATGTTTAGTTCTATGTTTAGTTCTATGTTGCACCAAGTGCTCTTGTTTTGTCAATATTCTGTCATGTGGGTCGTAAGTGTTTCTATGCCATCTATTGCAGTTATCCAGAAAATGAGGTGGTTCAGTTGCTGGCCAAGGATGTTCGCCCACGGGCTCGCACAGTTTATCAGTGGCACCAGCTGGAGCCAGGAATGGTGGTTATGGTCAACTATAACCCAGATGAACCCAAGGAAAGAGGTTACTGGTATGATGCTGAAATACAGAAGAAAAGGGAGACTCGAACCATACGAGAAATCTATGCTAAAATTCTTCTTGGGTAAACTTGTTTTCAATTAATTTGCTTTGGCTTTATTCATAATGTACAGGGATGTAACGGTAATGTGTTCTTCACAGGGATGCAGGAGACTCTCTAAAAGACTGTCGCATTATGTTCTTGACTGAAATCTATAAAATTGAAGAACCTGGCTGTCAGGTGGATGCCCCTGCTGGAAGCGAGAGTCCTTTAAAAAGTAGGTTTCAAATGGGAGAAAGAGATGAAGACCTCTTCCCTGTAGAGTAAATGTAGAGAGCCCTCTACTTTTATTTGAAATACATTTGAATTATTCTAGGATCAAATGGACCAGAATGCAAGCATTGTAAAGATGACCCTAAAAAGACCTGTCGCTGGTGTAACTGCCACATTTGTGGCATCAAACAGGATCCTGACAAACAGCTTCTGTGTGATGAGTGTGATATGGCCTATCACACATACTGCCTCAACCCTCCCCTAACCTCTATTCCTGATGATGAAGACTGGTAATTGTCACTTCTGTGTTTTAAAAACATCAACCTAATATTCTTTCAAGTAACTTAAAACATCAACCTAATATTCTTTCAAGTAACTTGTGTTTGATGTTATTGTTTTTCTTTTGTAGGTATTGTCCGAATTGTCGTACCGACTCCAGTGAGGTGGTGCGTGCTGGAGAAAAACTGAAGGAGAGCAAGAAGAAATCAAAGATGGCCTCTGCATCTTCTTCCAGCCAGAGAGATTGGGGCAAGGTGTGTGAAACTGTTCTAACGAGTTTCAGTTGTTGAAGTCTTAATAAAAGAGGAGCTAATGATAAATAATGTTTTTCCTGCAGGGAATGGCATGTGTTGGTCGAACTAAAGAGTGTACAATTGTCCCATCCAACCACTATGGGCCAATTCCTGGCGTTCCTGTTGGCTCCATGTGGAAGTTCAGAGTTCAGGTCTGTGTGTGCATTTGTTGACTGCTATAATAAATTATACTGTTGTCAGTGTTTATTATGATCATTAGTATATGTATTGTATACATTTTTACAGGTGAGTGAGTCTGGGGTCCATCGACCACATGTGGCTGGAATTCATGGCAGGAGCAACGATGGTGCTTATTCACTTGTGCTGGCAGGGGGTTATGAAGATGATGTGGTATGTGTTTGTGTACAGATGCAAATGGTATAATATTACCTGAACTAATTACAAAATGTTGTGCTGCTAATATAAATTGCAGGATGATGGTAATGAATTCACATACACCGGCTCTGGAGGTCGAGACTTGTCTGGAAATAAGAGGACTGCTGAGCAATCCTGTGATCAGACGCTCACACACATGAATAGGTATAGACAATGATAATCCAATTTTTAAAGCTGTCAATAATTACTGTAGGACTTTTTTTTTTCATCTTCCCTTTTTTTTTTCAGAGCACTGGCTCTGAACTGTAATGTGTCTTTTAATGATAAAGTTGGAGCTGACTCAAAACACTGGAAAGAAGGAAAGCCAGTAAGAGTTGTACGCAACTCAAAAGGAAGAAAACACAGCAAATATTCCCCTGAAGAAGGAAATCGCTATGATGGCATTTACAAGGTATGTTACAATTGTATATCTTTTAGTAGAAAAGATATTGAGCAACCTAACTGAATTTTGAACATTGATTCAGGTTGTAAAGTACTGGCCAGAAAAAGGAAAATCTGGCTTCTTGGTTTGGAGGTATCTATTACGACGTGATGACGGTGAACCTGCACCATGGACCAAAGATGGCAAGGAGCGGGTTAAGAAGCTTGGTCTCACTCTGCAGGTAATGCATATCATTGGTTGAGTTGCAGAAGAAGTTGATGTACTGCACTATATTTTAACATTGTGTGCATGAATGTCTTTTGTTTTCAGTATCCAGCAGGTTATCAGAAAGAAAAAGAGAACAAAAATGAAGTTGCAGATGTGGAGGGAACTCCGAATAAGGCAAAAAGAAAGAGGAAATCTCAGACCACTGGTAAGGTTATAAAACCAACCGTTTTTACATTTAAACCAACTTTAAACATGGCACCCCTCCCCATATACAACACTTTAAACACAATTGTAAAAAGTCTTTTCTTTTTTGCTAGACTCTCCTAAGACCTCACCAGCCAAGATGCCTAAGAAAACCAAAGTAGAGGTGTTCAAGCTTACTCAGGAACAAAAAGCACTTATCAAAAGTGACAAGCTAAACAAAAAACTTTGGGATGAAGCCATGGAATCACTGTCACTTGGACCGGTGAGGGAAAAAATTAATATAGTAGTAATATAATCGTCTACGCAATGTGCTAATGTTTCTTTTTTTTAAATGCAGAAATTCTTGACTAAAGTTGAAGAAGTTTTCGTTTGCATTTGCTGCCAAGAAGTGGTCTTTCAACCCATCACCACTGAGTGTCAACACAATGTGTGCAAGGTGAGATATTTTGTAAAGTGACTTATGCCCATTATTCTTTATTTTGAGAAGCCAATTAATTTTAAAGCTATATACTTAAATTGTGGTTGCACTGGTGTTACTGGCTTTTCCATTAAGCCAAATCAACAGATGAGAGCCCTCAACAATCCACACTCCTTTTTGAATAGTCCCCCTTTGCCCACTCATTTTCCACAAGTGGTTAGAACTGTGTCCTGTATGTGGTTGTTTTGAGTTCAATCTTTTTTCCCATGCAGGAATGTCTCCAGCGCTCCTTCAGAGCCGAGGTGTACACCTGTCCAGCTTGCAGGCACGACTTGGGCAAAAACTACTCCATGGCAATCAACAAATCCTTGCAAGACATTCTTAATCAGTTTTTCCCAGGCTATAGCAGCGGACGATGATCTTCAGTCCTGCGAGTCAGCCAATGAGGATACGCAAAGCAAACTGTAAGGAATTTGATAGTGGCAATAAAGAATCAATTTCTTAATATATTTTAATGATTATAAACTACATTTTGTGGACTTCAATGCCAGCTTTCATATATGTGGCAGATGATTAATTATTTTTTTCCGTTGTATGCAGCCATACATTTTTCTTTTTAAAAAATTTTGGTCAGTTCAAAATGTATTTTATGTTTCCACTTTACTTATTTTATATATACGCCGTTGACTTGAAGAGTGAGTTGTCACAAAAACATTTTTTATTCGTTTGGCCCCATCTTTTGTCTGCTTTGGGTAGATGTAACCCAAAAGCCTGGTGGATATTATGGTTTACTCAGTTTCTGCTCTTGGTTTGTACAGTACAATTTCATTGCCCCAGAATGGCACAAATGGCATAAGTAGAATAGAATTTACAGCAGGCGATTTAATGCCCTTTTGAATTCAGGTCTGCTGCCTCAATACTAGGGTATCAAACCCCAGCAGCATAAATGTGTCATTACTGTGGTTCTTAGTGTTGATTCTGTTTTAGTTATTGTTTAACTGTTTGTAAAATTTAAAATGAAATTGTCTAACTTTTTATTAAGTAGATCCTATCCTGAGGCCTCAGTTCCTCCAAGCCCCTAACTTTGCCTTCAATAATCCCAAAGATGTGTTTACAAGTAATGTAGAACACTTGTTTGTTAGCCTATTTCCCTGCAATTTAAACTAATCAAATTTAGTATTACTCTATACTCTTTTATTTGAAATCTCCAGCAATCTGTAAGTGTGCTTTGAAGATTTGTTTTATATAACCTGAATTTATACCTTGAATTAAGATTGGTGAACTTTATGCACTGCTCATATAATGTTTATTACCTGCCGTTGTTTTGTTCAGTGAATTACGAAATGCAGTGTGTGACAAAATCCATCCATGTGTCAGCACTTTGGAGTAACCTATTCTGGAAAATTTTCATTTTGTACACGTTTTTAGATGCATTTTAGATTTTATATGTAGTTTTAGCAATGTGCAAGATTTTTCCTATTTTCAGTGTTCTTCAATAAAAAAATTGATAATTATGGATATTTTCTTTTAAAATATTATGATGGGATGTGGTATATATGTGACACAATCTCCAGTTGGCAAATTATATTGTGCTTAATGGGCTGTGTAGGGACTGTTTAAAAAAACAGCCTTAATGGAAGCCATGTTTAGAAAGTCTAGTAAATCACAAAACCTTAAGTTTAACACTTGTGTTTTTCCATTTGTTTTAATATTGGTAAATGTGTACATTAGGGTGTCATTTTTAAGCACAACACCCTCCATTCTGGATTAAAAAAAAATGCACAACACCCTCCATTCTAGATAAAAACCAACACACATCCTCCATTCTAGATAAAAACCAATGCACAACACCCTCCATTCTAGATAAAAAAAAAACAATACACAACATCCTCCATTCTAGATAAAAAAACAATGCACAACACCCTCCATTCTTGATTAAAAACCAATGCACAACACCCTCCATTCTAGATAAAAACCAATACACAACATCCTCCATTCTAGATAAAAACCACTACACAACATCCTCCATTCTAGATAAAAACCAATGCACAACATCCTCCATTCTAGATAAAAACCGATGCACAACAAGCCCCCGTTCTAGAGAAAAAACAATGCACAACACCCTCCATTCTAGATAAAAAACAATACACAACATCCTCCATTCTAGATAAAAAACAATACACAACATCCTCCATTCTAGATAAACAATGCACAACACCCTCCATTCTTGATTAAAAACCAATGTACAACACCCTCCATTCTAGATAAAAAACAATGCACAACACCCTCCATTCTAGATAAAAACCAATACACAACATCCTCCATTCTAG
>JAVQKC010165516.1:0-10924 GCA_036025475.1 Philypnodon macrostomus
TATATTCACTATCCCTCCTCTGTACATGTCCCATATATTCACTATCCCTCCTCTGTACATGTCCCATATATTCATTATCCCTCCTCTGTACATGTCCAAACCATCTCAGTCTGGACACATCTGACTTATCTGTCAGATGCAACTTATGTGCACTCTTGACTAACTTGGTCTTCTTTTGTTTTTGTTCGCAGTACAAAAGCAGAAACAACTATCTGGTCCACATCGATGGCTTCCGTGGCTACTACCAACAGTGGCTGAGAAGCATGCCTGCGCAGACAGAAGAGCAGATGGGAGAGCAGCCGCAGATAGAGGCCGTGCAGTCAGATGGACAGACAGAGGCTCAGAAGAACCAACAAGCAGCAGCCAGGAGATATAACTCCAAGAGGAACGAGACCAACACATAGGCTGGGGCGAAATCTCCCCCAGTCTCTTCATAATGCACTATATTTAGTAAAAATATTTTCGTGCCTTTACGTTTTTGAGATGTGTTATTTCCATCAAGTACAAATCAGAAGATTGTCTCATGAAACTCATTTTTAACTGAACTATAGCATTTTTTTGTTTTGTGGTAAATAAAAAAATAATACTTTTTTAAAATATGTAGACATTTTGTTTTTATTTACATTTTACATATACCAATGGTGGTACTTTGCTCTTGCTTGATACTCGGAGTTCTTTCCAAGGCCCTGGTAGTGGGATTTGATCTGATTTAGTCAAATCTGGTTCAGACCCTGACTGGTTAGGTATTAATTTAGTCAGAAGCTTGGTTTAGACCTGAATTAGTCCTCATGTACCCATTGTTTTAACCTAGTTCAGACCAAGTTTAGTTGAGGTGGAGGTGGTGCTAGTTGGTGAGAAAATACAATACCTCTATTCTAGTGGAATTATTTATTTTTGTATTTATTTTCATGGCATTTGTCTGGACTTCTTGTAACGACCAGTTGGTGGTGACATTTTACAAATTGATGTTTATTGACCGCCTAAACAGAAGAAGAAGAGTATTGACTTCCGGTACGGCATCGTTTCAGAACACAGGGCGCGAAACTGTCCTGCCCGCTCTTATTTACGAAATCGAAATTTAAGTTAGAAAAGGTAAGACAACACCTTTATCAGATTAATCACAACTTTATAAACGAGGTTTAGTAGGTCTGCTAACTTTTTCTGTGCATGTCAAGGCGGTAAACGTTTTTTAAAGCCAAATGTAGGTAGTAATCAGCTAGGTACTTCTACTTAGTTACATTTATTTGAGTAACTTCGAATAAATGGTTAATGCACCGTAATTCTACAGTACTTGTACACCATCCTCTGTATGTTACCAAGGTTGTGCACAACTTTATGTCTAGAAAACCTTTGAAATTTTGAAGCTTTTTCAAATCTGCCTTAATTGAATGTTTTTTTTAAACACTGGAATTGTCTCGTTTATTTTTTAAATCTTTGTAATTTTGTTTTAAACAATATTACAAAATACATTTGATATTACGTTAAACCTGTTACGCAATACGTTTTTTCACCTAGTACTTACTTGAGTAATTATTTGGACATTTTTACTTTTACTTGAGTAATATTATTTTGTAGTAACAGCATTACTTCTATGAGCACTGCAGGAAGCTTCCAAAACCCAGGATATCATTATTAAGTATAGTTATTATGTTCATGCATAACGAGTAACAGTTTGAGCGTAATGTTGGATTATTTGTTTAATTTAGTTGTAATCAGGCAAAAAAACAACAACTGATTTGGACATTTTCAAAAGATAAACTAAAGAAAGTGTATTCAAATGTATTCAAAAGTTTACCCAAGTAAATGTACCTGATTTCTACTACCCACCTCTTGTTTCTACGATTCATTTAAATATATATTTATTATTATATTTAATTTGAGGGTAAAATGTTGCCTATTTTATCACACCCACTAACAAAATAATAATAATAAGATAATAATCTGTGTTAATCACGTCACATTTCAGTGGTCATAATCAGGGTTTTTTGCTCACTGTTATCAGCCAATTAGAGTTTCCACTAGCCAGAAATGTTATTATTATTATAGAGTCCAAAAAAATCCAAGTGGTCAAAGTGGATGGTAAGAACAAAAGTGTTACCAGCCAGAATTTAAATCTACCATTGTTTGGCTAGTTGGCTATTGTTATAATGTCATAATGTAATTCTTCATTAGTGTATTTTCTGTGTATTTTTTAATAGACACTAGTCATGTGCACAGCGGTAGACGGTGCTGAGGTCATCATTCTGAGTGACGAGGATCCAGACAACTTGGAAACGGAGGCGTCAATCCTGTTTGTGGAAGTGGAGGATGTAAAGAAGATTGGTAACAGCTAACAAATGACACTAGTAGAAAATATTACAGCTGAGAATCTAAAGGCGTAACACTATCCAAAGTAATACTATCCAAAGTAATACTATCCAAAGTAACACTATCCAAAGTAACACTATCCAAAGTAACACTATCTAAAGTAACAGAACACAGGAGAACAAAATAAATGTGTAAAAGGCTCACATTCAGAGACACAGATGACCGTTGTTGACACATTTCTTACATTATATAGTTATATTTTGATATTTTAAACAAAGGACGTATGCTGTACGCCTTTTTGGTACCAACCTAGCTCGCCCTTTCTTTTTGGAATACTACTACAGCAGGTTCATGCGTACACATTTGGCTCTGACTGGTTGTACACAAGTCTGGGAAATTTTACAATGATGAATTTAGATTTTCAACCATATTACAAATGGGTCCATTATTCAATCACAATTTGATCACCTTCTCATCCTGTCTGTAATGTAGACTCATTTTCATTAAAATGATACTTAAACTCGGGAGTCGGAAAACTCTTGAGTTGATGTGTTCCAGTTGTTAACTCGGAAACAAACAAATCGATAATGTTAACAGCTTCATGTAGCAGTGGGCAGGATTAGCAACAACAGGCTTTTTAGCTCGTTTTGTAACTGCAGATGCTCAAATACACCACAGCAGCATGCTAACAGGTTGACAGAAGTGAATGGAAATTAAAACAAGTTCATTGAATATTATACAAGTTATGTTTTGAATTTTCTTGTAAAACAGGGGCTGCCATGTTGGATTTTTCATCTCGGGTTGTCCAAGTTGCCCCGAGTTTCTGAGTAGGCATTCCCACATCAAGGGCCGTTCCGGTTGATTTTTACAACTCAGAACTCGGAAATCTTGACCTCCGAGAACAACTGGAACGCACCATATTAGAGAGAGATTTTCTGTAAACTGGTACTTGGTGTTGAACCTGTGAGAATCACTAGTCTTTCCTATTGATTATAGACAGTATATTATCGCTGAGTGCTGTGGATGAAGACCTGGTGGTGACGTTCTCTCGTCGTGCTGACCTGCTGCCTCACGCACGCTACGACTGTCCTGTTCACCCTTTCATGTAAGTGCTATGTAGACCCACATATATAAATACGCAGTATATCTGTGCAGTCTTTGTATGTATTGACCGTGTGTTGTGTCTCAGTGCGACAGAGTGTGAGATCAGCGCTCCCGTCGATAACAACCAGCTCATGTGTGAACAGTGTTTCTGCTACATCTGTGACAAGCTGGCCTCAGAGGTGTGTATCTATTGTATTGTATTGGAACTTATAGTAGTTCGTAGGGGTGAGTGATACGGTAAAAATATAATGTCACATTTTTTAAGATTATGGTCACGATTACAATTTGATCACAATTTTAGTTGACTTTGTATTTTTTGTTTTGCACAGGAAACTACTGCTATCAGTATATTCAGACTTAATACTTGTTTGTTTGTTTGTTTTAAATGAATGCACTATATCACGATTCAATCATCTTTCCAGATTAAGCCGAGTCTCATAACTTCATATCACAATTCGATTTTTATGCCGCCCATATCACCCACCCCTAGTAGATAGTGTAACCAGATTCAGATCATGATGAAGCAAATAGGTTTGGGAACCTCAAGGTACCTCACGATTCGATACGATTCAGTACATAGCTTATGATACTGATAATATCTCAATATGGCGATACTGCAATAATTAATAATATTGCACATGATGACCTACGATATATCACTGTTTTTAAAGGAACTAAGACTGTTTTTGAACTGTATACCATAATTGAATAATCTTTTTTATGAAATTAACTGTATCTCACAAACACAAACAAACCGTTTATGTACTGCCTTTTTTCAATTTTGTTAAATAAAATAAAAAATATAATTCATTCCGTATCGATAGAGTATCACAATATCGGAATATCAATATTTTGTCCCACCCCTAGAAGCAAATGTGGGACATCGAGTGTGTTTAAGTGGGACAAAGCAGATCCATTTCTAACCCCTTCATTAACCATACCTATTTATAAACGTGGAGAAAAAAATATGCCCGTAGATAGATAATAAAATGTTTGTTTGAATGGGTCTAAATCAGGGACACAGCTTGAATTTGTGGGATGCTGGATTTGAGCTGAAAATGCTGTGCAATCCAACACAAACTGGTACGTAGTCATAGGACTTTGTACAATGACCTAAATTTTATTTGGCATGTTTTTAGGTGGGACTGGTCAGTAATAATCTTGAGTACTTTTCTTTATAGTCTCATAAATATATATCTATATCTATATCTGACATAGATGTTACTCTACGTCCCATGACACTTGATGCTGTACGTACTGCTGAGTTGAGTAGGCTTTTCTTCTCCAGTTTGCTTGAGTAAAACATTGACAGTATAGCCTTTGATGGGCACAACAGTGTGTTGTGTTGACTGATCTCTTGAAGTCTGCTGAGATGTTAAAACCCAAAAATCTGTAGCTGTCCACCTGCTGTACCTGTGTGTTGTTGATTTGTTTTCCAGTGTGTATTGTGGAGCAGCCGAGGAATGTGTCACTGTAACGGTCACAAGAAGAGTTTGTTCTGGAGCAACCAGAGGAACAGTTGTCTGCTCGGAGGTCTGCAGATGTTCAACCTCACACTGTCAGAGATCGACTCTCACCTCAGACGTGCAGGTAACACTCATCAGGCTGTGGACCATCACTGTGCTTGTCAAACTGTGGGGCAGAAGCAGTTCTTTCTCACTAAGGTTAAGAAGCACATCCAGCACTTTAGGTTCTGGCATGACTCTAATTGACTCTGTCCAAGGGGTTCAATTTGGTCATTTCTTGTTTATAAAATAAAATGGCGATGGGAACTTTGGTGACAGCCAACCACTGTCATTGCAAACTTGACACACTCTATTGATTCAGAGTTTGTTGGCATGATACAGAGATGGCATTCTTTCAAGTCCTGGACCAAGATCTGCATCACTCCCAAAATCAAACCAATTGTTCCTTGTGCCTTCCTGACCTTCCCTTAATTTTCCATCAAATCTGTTATGTAGTTTTTGCGTAAAGTTGCTAACAGACAACCGAATACTACCAAAAACATTGCCTCCTTGGCGAAGGTAAAAACCGTTGACAAGCCTCACAAACGTGATGCATTTTTCAGAAACATTGCTGCAGAGCTTCGAACGTGAGCTGTCAGAGAGGTTTTCTGCCTATTTGAATGGGAAACCAGCTGAGCAGTATGTCCACGGGTCACAAGGCTTGGTACATGAGTAAGTGAGATTTATACCGCTTTTATGCAAATGTCTGCACAAAACTAAATATTTGTAAAAAATACACAAAAATGTGCCTTGTCTGTTAAACCTCTACAAACATGTTCTGAAAGTCATGCGATTCTTGTGGAAGTTTAGCAATTCATATTTTTAGTTTAAAAAATGCTGTGAATCACAAATTACAAATTCACAAAGTCATGTTTTTCTAATATTGTGCAGCCATACTACACCAGCATAAGTTAGAATCATACAGTGGGAAAATAATTACCCCCTAAAATTGTGGAACCCTAGTTTGTACTCACTGGAAAAAAATAACTTGAAGTGAACAGAATCTAATGGGCCGTCTCTTGTGTGTTTACAGCTACCGCCCAGTGTACAACTATGTGAACACTTTCCTAAACCTGGCAGATCAGCAGGACAGCAGAGCGGCGGCCATCATGAAGCTGGGGGCTGCACAGGACTTTGTTCGACACTTCGCACCATCAGGGTACCACCAGGGCCATACACGAGCAGTTTAGAATGACTCGGGTCAAAAAAAGAGTTTTTCATATGCGCTGAGGATGTAAATTTATTCTGCCCCATCATCAGACACCAAGACTGAAGAAACTGATTTAGTCCTGATTTTATAGTGGTTTTGTCCCAATTTAGTTTAGTCCTGGTTTATAGCTTGACTTAGATTAGAAATTAGGTTTAAGTAATGTTGTGTACATTGATGGGTACCAAAAATGTAAAAAAAAAGAAGAAGCAAGTGAAATGGTAATTGTGTTTTTTCTTGTCTCTAGAGCTTTTAATTTATCCTGTCCGATGGCTAATGCTGGTGAGGCCAGACTAATGTTAATAAACAGGTAATATGACAAAAGAAACACTCCTTTACAATAGCAGTTGCAATAGCTGCTACTTTCCATTGTTTTCTGGCTGGGACAGGACATCAGGGGAAAAGAGGGCCTTAAGGGACCTGACACATTCTCTTACAGTTCTTTGTCAACCTCAACAGTTTGCTGTAGCCCACTCCTGTCCATGCTGCAATCCTCTGACGAAAAGCTGTTCTCTGGCGCCCTCTTTGTTTATCTTAGCCGTAACGTTCAAGCCCTTCCTTACTCATGCAGTGACCCAACAACTCCGCTCTTGTTTGGTGAATTGCTTCAGAAGCCTTCGATAGCTGCTGGCTTTCAATAGTACAGAGTCATATTTTGTACGACTTTTCCAGTGGATTGTCAACATGCGCCTCACATTTCAGGAGCTTGCAATCTGTCCTCCATTTCTCTGGCAATTGTCCTGCTCTCACATCCATGTTTCAAAATTGGTACTAGTGTGTATCTTCTTCTCTCTCACACCATTCCATCTGATGTTCAACTTTCTAGACTTGCTTCAGTGTCTGACTGCCACTGTCTTGTTCCAATACAGGTTCCTAATGATTGTCAGGTCTTTGCCATCTATGTCAACTGCATCAATTGCATTGCACTCTCTGATAACAACATCAAAAATAGCATTTCTGGTTTTAACGGTTTAACACAAACCTAAACAATTGAATATTTCTGGTTTAATCTTTAGTCTGACTCTCTTCATCTCCCATAATAATGTTGATGTTTTTTTTCAGGGTGGTATCCTCTTTGCAAAGACAGATGGTGATGTGTGAGTTGAAGACAGACTTCTGCCTCAAACTGCAGGAGTTCTACAGCAAACTGTCCCTGCCGTCCACACTGAAGAACATGAAAAACAGGTGGGTAGTCTGGACCCTGTACCTAACCATGTGGCCCCAGTGTGGTCTTCTGCTGCTGTAACCCATCAGGTTTGAAGATGGGGAGTACGTTCAATGATTTGCAGACGTGGTTGTGGTTATTTGAGACACTCTTTCTATAATATTGATCCTTGTGGAACCATTGTCCTCTCCTCTGGCATCAGCATGGTATTTTTTCACACAGAACCGGCACTCACTGGATTTTTTCTTTTTTCTTTTTGTTGTGTATGGTATTTCCAATAAGCATGCCATCATTTAGGGACTGGGTTGGGACAAAATAATTATATATTCCAATATATTGTGATACTGTATCAGTATATCGGAGTTATTATATTTATTAGATTATATAATTATTCATATTGTATGTTATCATGTGCAATATATCGATTATCGCCATATTGTGATATTATCGGTATCATGAGCCATGAATCGCAAATCAAATCGTGAGGTACCCTGTGATTCCCAGCCCTTCACATCACTTATGCGTTGAATTGCGCAGCATTTTCAGCCTAAATCCTGCGTCCCACAAATTGTGTCCCGTGTCCCGCTTTTTGACTCAGTAATCTTTTTTTTCTATGTTCATGCATCTGTGTAGTTGATGTCAGATTAGAAATAGAGCAAGCAACAACAGTATACAAATGGGCAATGACAATATTTATTTATTCACTCTTAACTCTTGATTCATTTTCACCAATGGAACTGGCAAATAAAATTTGACTACTATTGTTCTTAATAATAGTGACAGATTACCTACTTTACGTCATAGAACAGGGTACATTTTACGCTTTATTCCCCCATATTTTTGAAAACCTCTGAACTAGATCTTAAATCCTGTTCTTCATTCTGCATTAGCTATTTGTGTGTTGACTAGCAACTGTATTGGTGGACCTAAAAAAGTAACCTCTGCGTGTCCTTCTCCGTCCCCCAGTTTGCGGGTGCGTCCCTGGGACGACGTGCTGCTGGTATCTGTGCTGAAGGGGCAGAACGTGAGCGGGTTCCGCAAAGACAGAGGCAAGAAGGATGTCCTGATAGAGCAGATCTCTGTGGTTTTATTGAGGACAGAGAGACTCCAGCAGGAGCAGAGGTCAGCAACAACACCTGTCAGGCATAACAGCATGGCCACTGACGGGTGACGTCAACTACACCTGTCAGGCATAACAGTATGGCCACTGATGGGTGAAGTCAACTACACCTGTCAGGCACAACAGCATGGCCACTGACGGGTGAAGTTGGCATAACGGCATGGCCACTGACTGGTTAAGTCACTACACCTGTCAGGCATAACAGTATGGCCACTGACGGGTGAAGTCAACTACACCTGTCAGGCATAACGGCATGGCCACTGACGGGTGAAGTCAACTACACCTGTCAGGCATAACAGCATGGCCACTGACGGGTGAAGTCAACTACACTGGTCAGGCATAACAGCATGGCCACTGACGGGTGAAGTCAACTACACTGGTCAGGCATAAGAGCATGGCCACTGACGGGTTAAGTCACTACACCTGTCAGGCATAACAGTATGGCCACTGACGGGTGAAGTCATCTACACCGGTCAGGCATAAGAGCATGGCCACTGACGGGTAAAGTCAATTACACCTGTCAGGCATAACAGCATGGCCACTGACGGGTGAAGTTAACTACATAGAAGGCACGTCATTAGCCAGTCATGTTCCAATGTTCATGTGCTGCAGAGGCATGTGTGCTTTGTTTGGTTAGCATGTGGCTAATTGACCATGGATACATCAATGGTTCCTTTGATGCCCTGCACTGGCCAAAATGATTCATGTCAATTTCGACATGGGTAACTTTTATTTTTGAGAAATGCCACTATTGTGGTCACTTGTAGCTACATTCTTTAGCACTCCGCTATTCTGTTTATAATTACTACAGACTGTATATAAGTGTATAAGAAAAGTTGAATATGTACAGTGTATTGTACCTGTCTGTTTACAGATACAGAGAGCTGTGTCGATACCTCCGAGTGGTTCAGACGGATGATTCCAATATGTTCGTGACTAAACATTTATTCTTATCTCAATTCAGAACCCTCCTAGCCATTGATCAGGGGGCATTGTATAGTCCTGGTTTAGACCTGATTTAGTCCTTGTTTACGCTCAGTTTTAATGTAATTTAGTCCTGATTTAGCCCTTGTTTAGTTCTGGTTTAGACCTGATTTAGTCCTTGTTATGCTCAGTTTTAATCTAATTTAGTCCTGATTTAGCCCTTGTTTAGACCTGGTTTAGTCTAACTTTATATCTACCGTATTATAGTCTTAGTTTCTTAATTTCATCCTGTTTTTGTATTTGGTTAGTTAGGCCTGGTTTATTCTTTCTTTAGTCCTTGTTTAGCCTTGATTTAGCCCTTTTTACGGTCCTAGTTTAGCCCTTGCCTGATTCAGTCCCCGTTTAGTCTCTCTGTCTGTCTGCATGTTGTCCAGGTTCCAGCGTGTTCAGGACTTGGTGCCGTTCTTCCAGTGCCTGAATGGAGACCTGAGCTTTGCTCATCACACTCTCCTGTCCAGCCTCTGCCCCCGCCTCACCCCATACCGCTTCCTTCTCTATCTACGCATCTTTGAGACTGCCACCGCCCCCATTCAGGTGGTCAGTCCCAACACCGCCATCATCTTTCCCCATGACCAGTGGAAAACCATCAAAGGTATGTCCGCACCACAGTTTTAATGATGAATGGTGTGAGTTCATGCTACCTCCTCTTGTATAGGTGCTGTGCCACTGAAGAGGCTGGAGTTAGTCAAGTTTTATCTCAGAGTTCAGACATCCTGTTCTACGGTGTACAATGATGTAAGTATTCTGACTGTGTACTCGGTGTTCAGTGTGATTAGGGGTTCACGATGTATTAAAAACATTCAATATAACTAATAATGCACTCAAATAAGAGGAATGCTAAGGATCTGATTAAGGTGCCCGTTGGGGGCATAGCAGACGTATGGGGGCGTTTCGCCGATATACACCTTGCTGTCAGGGCCTAGTTTCATTTGGGGATTCTTTACTCATCAGTCTGTTGGAATGTCATGTAGACCTAATTTAAATACTCTTTTAATATCATATAACCTGTTTCCTATGTTGTCTCAGAGTGGCTGTTGGGTCGGTTTGCTCTCTCTGTTCACATCTTCTCGAGAATCCTCCAGTGGACTTCCAGAGCCCAGCCCAGACTTTCTCCATGTACGTAACACTCAGATTGAGACTAACCAGAAAGAAGAGAGAATAGAGAGGGAGACAGAGAGAGCAAGCGAAAAGAGGGGATGGGGGGAAAGAAACTATTAATCCTGAAGGACAGTAGTTGTGTTCATCTGCTTCATACATACTGTTCTCATTCTTACTCCTCAGGCCTCTAAAGACGTGCTGATGTCCATACTGTCCAGCCACAACCTCCACATTCCACGGCACTTTTACGAGGTACAGTATCTTCTCCTCTGGACATTCTCTGAACACCTACAGGTCCAGCCTGACCTCTCAGCTGTCAGGTTTCAGTTTATTTGTCATATGCACATTCAACACAGGGTCAGAAAATGCAATGAAATGCTTTGGATCGGAAGAACCGTTAGACTCGCTAAGATACTCATGAAGTACTAATAACA
>JAVQKC010165524.1:0-11924 GCA_036025475.1 Philypnodon macrostomus
CAAAATACAACCCCATGTAAGCTTTTGATGAGGAAAACATTCATAACATGGACAAGAAACACACACACACACATGCACCCACGCACACATACACACACACACACGCATACACACACACGCACACATATACACACACACACGCATACACACACACATATACACACACATGCACACACACACACGCACACACACACGCACACACACACACGCACACACACACACACAACAGTGTACTAACCTGGACTGCCATGGAGTAATGACCCCGTCGTCAGGTCCGCCAATCAGAACCAGCTTCTTTATTCTCAAGAAGTTATTCCTCCAGACTGAAAATAAATGTATGTCTTTTTAACACATTGTTACTCATTTTGTTTTGGTATAGTCCAGGTTTAGTCACTTAAATTCTGTTTTATCAAAGTTAATGGTTACAGCTACACTGATAGATAAACTTTTCAATTACATTGTTTATCGGATTATTATCAGCCCTGGTTTTTGTGCCTTTCCAGCACTGGTTTATTTATTTTTTATTCATTCCTGGTTTAGTCCTGGTTTAGTCCTGGTTTAGTCCTGGTTTAGTCCTGGTTTAGTCCTGGTTTAACACATACCATCCAAATCTTTGTGGCTGGTGTCTCCGTTGAGCAAAGCCAAGAAGTTACTGCTTTGAAGGAACTTGTCTCTGTGATGAGGATCTGAGCAGGAATGAATGAATGAATGAATGAATGAATGAATGAAAGGATAAATGAAGTTTAAATTAAAAGCTGTAGTTTGTAAGTTTCCTAAAATAAAAAAATTAAAAAATTAAAAACAAAAAATGGTCTGTATCTGACCCTGTTCTATGATGTTAGTCTGTAGAGGCCAGGGGGATGGACTAAAGTCAAACTCAACTACTATTGGTCAGAGTGTTCTATGTTTAAATGTATTATTGATTATTTCTCTGACCGTTCCAGTACTGACAGATGGACACCTTCTGACCCACTTTGGTGTAGCAGACTTTGTAGAGGTTCTTTTTCATGTAATTAGGAAAAAGATGCTTCAGATAGTCTGTGTCTGAGAAACAACAACAGTATATGACTTTTCTACACATATGAAATACAACTTGAATTTGGCTTTTTGGTGACATCAACATGACCACATACTTCCGTACTGTCCGGCGAGCGGAGATGACAGAGCAATGAATGTGTGGACGTTGTGGTTTGGAATCACAGACAGGAGTGCTCTACAGATCAGCCCACCTATAGTAGAAACACATTTATAATTTAAAACGTGCATTGGCTCCTATTGTATTTGATGTGTAAACTAAAGAGATAAAATACACCTTATTTTACTTCTTCAGCTTTTGGAGTTAATTCTATCCTCTACATTTATTTAATTTGGCATAATTAAAAATCAATAAATCCATATTCACCGATAAAAACTGTTGCTTTCGCTCTGGTTTCATATGCGAAGAATTGAAAGTCAATGTCTATATACTGTACTGTATGTAGAAAGGTAGACCAAGTATTTTATTGCTCCTGAGCAGGTCAGCGCCTCAGCATACAGATTACATTAAATACAATTCTAGGTATGGTTTTGACAAGAAAATATGATAAAGTTGAGTTGAGCAGAATACGGGCCCGTACATAAAATTATCACACTTTTTTGTTATTATTATTATTATTATTATTATTATTATTATTATTACAATTCATATTATTGATTTATTTATTTTACAGTTTTTCTAAATATGTCCGCCAACCCTCAAAGGACCTTTTGTGGCACTAATAAAAAAACCTCCTTTACAACCAAAAGGCTCAAATCAAGATTGATAATCAGAATTGAAATCATTTAAACTCATCAGATAGTTTAACTTATCTAGAGCCCTTATCTAGTCCTACCTTGTGAAAAGCAGATGAGGTGGACTCCCTCCTCAGAGCGGTCCATTATCTTCTCGATGGCGGCTCTGAAATCATTGACCTGTGTCCACAAAGGCTTGACACTGGATATGTCATCGTACAGGTCTATGGTGGTCACCTCTGTGCCTGGGTGAGCCTATACACATACATAAGATTTCCATACTGCAAAGACGGACTTCAATTCAGAATATGAATCTTGATTTGACTTGTTGTATTCTTCAAACTGAGACAACAAAAAAGTACATCTCTAGATTCATTAAAATGACTTGAAATTGATCTCGATTTGAGTCACAAAATGTCCACATTTATGAGAGTACTTAACAAAAAATAGTGTAAAGTGGTTCAATTAGTGAGTGAATAACGGTGAAGAATTAACACCTTGTCTGGCAGTCTGCTCACTTCACCAGAAACAAAGACCGCTTGACAGAATTACAATAATCAGGTAGTGTTTCTGCTTAGTCCTGGTTTAGTCCTGATTCAGAGTTATAATTCTGGGTAAATTCTCATGGTTAGTTCAGAGTCAAATTTATTGGAGTCAGTCATCACAATAAAGAGTTTCAATCCTACCGTTTGAATGAATTCAACCAAAGTTTTGAACTGTTTGGGTCCATCAAAAAGGCCATGCACGATTATCACAGGTCTGTAGGCTTCTGACGAGCAGCAAAACCAGGACAGCGCCAGAAATAATGAAACTATATGGACCCCAAAAGTCTTCATCTGCTCCTCTTTCTATGGCAGCCACCTCTGTGTGAACGAGAGTTTCTTTCTGAGAGGAACTTATTATATAGGCTACTTTCAGAAACATTTCCTCTTCTCTGAAACGGAAACTATGGGCCGGGGGCGTCTAAAAGAGCTTCAAACCACTCCTTTGCAGTATCAGGGTGAGACAAAATGATATCAGTGCAATGTTGTTCGAGACAGAACAGAATGTTCACTGTAGAAGTGATGTGGCAATTCAAGACAATGCCATACAGGTATGCTGCAGTAAAAGATTTAGCTTGATTTGGAAAAAGGAGAAATAGGTAGAACATGAATGATTGTTGGACTATATAAAATGAATACAATTATTAGATGCATCCCTAACCAGAAGTCCTAAAAGCAAATACATGATATACAGTAGCCTATGTAGATATCCAGTATCAATGTTACTAGATGTATGTACTATGAACAAGATGATTAGTACCAGGAATAGTGTGACTAACTATATTGTGTCTACCTCATTAAGTACAATGTAATACACTGTGTAACAAACTGTAATAACATGTAACTATATTGTATATACGGAATGGTTAAGGTTAGGGTTGGGTACAATGTAGACACATGTTATTACAGTTTGTTTTACAGTGTATTACATTGTACTTAATGAGGTAGATACAATGTAATATTGTAGTAAAATAAATTGTGACCCAAAAAAGTTGAACAATATACACCATGAAATATAATATCTAATTTAAACATGAATAATGCCTGCAAATGGCATAATACACATATACTCATGTAAACAAACGAGAACGTTAGCAGTGCAGTGGATGAAACTATTGGGAGTCCTTTTATTTAACACCATATACAATAAAACACCATAAATAGCATTAATGTAAAATGCTTCAGTATTTCTTAAAGGGCCCTATTGTGCTGAATGGCCTTCCCTGAACTTTCCATTATGTTATAATCGTGTTTCCTTGACAACATAACCAGAGTTTAGTTTTTTTAATCCTGTATACTTTACCACTTTGATTTAGCTACTGCTTTCCATTGTTTGCATTGGCTGCTGTAGTGAAGTAGGGGGAAAGAGGGGCCTTAGAGGGGCATGCACCTAATCATCAAATGCTAATCTAAAGATAAATTGAATTATTCAGAAAAGTTTTGCTTTTTGACCAAGCAATGGCCTCTTCTCCTCCGGGGTGCTGGTGGTGGGTGCCCCTTACTGTGGCACATAGAGCTTTGGCAGTTTCTAAGATGACAGCTGTGTAAATAAATGCCTTTGTGTGGGGACTTACAACACGTCTTTGCACATTTGATGAAGAAGGGTTGAAGAATGATGGTGTGATGGTTCCTCAGGGCTGTGTTCTCTGGATTCAAACACGTCTCTACAAATGTCAAACAGTGGTGGGGCTGGGATACTTCAGGACATTAGCGATGACATTAACACTAATGATGTACGAACGAGAGAAAGCACAAGACCACAAATCAAAAGTGCCAGTGTATTCTTGATGTTCTTGCAGATAATAAAACCAAATAAAAAACAGAATTTTTGAAAATGTACAGGCATGTAATCTATTGATAGCTCACAAAGAGGGTGGTGGGTGTTATCCTTATAGGACCCTATGTAGAGACAAGGGCCCTTTATGTACTTTATAACATACTAAATAATACATTTAAAATTAAATTATAAATCTAAATATTTGATTTTGCGCTTAATCTATTTTATGAACTAGACGTAAACTATTTCCCCTTTTTATTTAGATAGAGCATGCCACTCCACGCTATCAATATCCCGAGGTCATGGCAGCCAAACAGGAAGTACAGGCCCGGAGTGCAACAATAAAAAGTTCTGCTACACTTTCAAAATAAAAGCACGAGGCATCGCTGTGTGAGAGAATTTCGAAAGTTCTGCTGAAGTTCCGCCTCCTCGATACCGTTTGGTGTATATACGGGGTTAGGGTGGTATTTTGTGGCATTTCGAACGTTGCTCCATTTTGATGTCTTTTCACATTTGGGCTGCACAATATCGGCAAATGAACATATTAAACATAGATTTATATGTAATTTATCTGATTAGAACCCTGAATACAATCATGGGCTGAATAAGAAAGAAAGTCAATTAATATTTTGATTTTGAATCCATTTTAATATGAATTATTTTTGTAAATAAAGGAACTATTGTTGCTTATTTGAAATTGATCGAAATATTGCTATACTTTTTTACTGCAATACTGAACACGATATTGAAAAATGTCATGTTTTTCACATAATGTGCAGCCTTCACATTATTCCTTCACAAACAATGTACCTAAACACGAGTCAGTTCATCATTATCCCTCTTCATATTTCCACTACAAACAGTAAACTGTATCCAAACCTTCGACAGCAGCAGTAGCATCACTTTGGACGTGATATTTACAGCCAATTACTGACTGACTGAGCTGCTCTCCATCACGGCTGCCCCCTCTGCTTCATAAACCACTTCCACTGGAGGTGATTGAGAGCTCCGGGGACTCCGCCATTATGACCGTCATTATCTGCTTCGTGCATGGACGCCCGTTTGATCAGAGTGGAGAAACAGAGGAACAACAGAGGTGTTCACAGCACGAGCAGAGAAAAGAGTCCAATTATCGAAGGAGCAGTGGTCACTCTCACCTCAAAGTCACGGCTTTCAACTCTGTTTCCCGTTAAGATGCTTTTAAGAGTTGTTTTGGACTTTCAAATAGAGTGGGGCCAATGTTAGGGGACTAGCTGGTAATGGTGGAAAAAGGCAGGAAAAAATAGATATAGTATATACTTTTTTCCACTGGCATGTAAAGTGAATGACTTATAACTCATAATGGCAACATTCTATCCTCATTGTAAATGTGTTATTTGTCTGACAAGGGCCAATATGTAATGTTTAATAGTATTTTAAAAAAATGTCATTGGGGCCCAAGTTACACAATTAGCATTTTTTATATGCTTCAGATATAGCATAGTTATGTGTGCATTAGTGTGTGTGTGTGTGTGTGTGTGTGTGTGTGTGTGTGTGTGTGTGAGAGACCCAATTAAAATCTTTGGCAACCCACATTTCTGTCCTGGCCCAGTGTTTGTTGGTTAGATTGTTGTTGTTGGGGGGTCAGGAAGTCCCAGCTGGGGTGGGGGGTCATGAGATGATTTACAGAAATAATTGTTTGTTGATTTTTCTCAGAAATTGCATAATACATAATAAAAGCATCACACCAGCTTTTAAACTGTTAGATTATATACAGAACGCCTATTTTTGTCCTACGCATAATTGCATTTTTAACGCCTTCTGGGTCCCGAAGCTTTCTTGCCAATACATTTGGAGATCCCGGGCTGAAAAGTTTGGGAATGAAGGAAGTGAAGGAACATCGCTGATCCGGTCACAACTGGTCCGTGTAGTTAAATTTAACAGAAGAAGTTAATGCTGGTTCTAATTGAAAGATAGTTGTGAATCGGGTTATTAGGCAAGTGGTCCAGCATACAAAAATTTGGTCAATTTATTAAAGTATTTACCCATTTAAATAGAATTCCTGAAACTCCTCTTTTATTTCTACCATTTCATGAAACATATGACATTGAAACGGAATGGCCAACCAGGTCCTTACACAAATATAATTAAGGACATCCACAATTTAACTCACGCACACAAATTGAAAACCACAGATGGGTCACTATACTAAATACATTAAGTGATAATCACATTTGAGATTTGATAATTGCATTGTGCTGAGTCCCGAGTTCGATTTTAAACCAATTAACCTTTTCGCCTCATACTTCACCACAGTCACGGACACGCTCTGATGTGGAGCCAATCACAGCGGACGCGTTCGCTACATCCCGCAGAGATCTGTGCAAGAAATAGATAACTATTGATATGCAGCAGAGAAAATCACGAATTAGCAAAAAATAATCTGGAGGAATCTGGACTACATTTGAAAGAGCCAAGTCCATTCAGCTCTTTCTTCTAGAGGGCTTTCTCCACTGATTTATATTACTACTAATTTTCGACAAATTTTTTAATGAACAAAAAAAAAGTATAGAAAAATATTAAGAATGATTCATGAGCTCATTATGAATGTATTAATTTCACTGTTTATTTATACAATTTTTTGTCTCTGTAGCAAATATGGCCTTTCTCCTATTCAATATTTCCCCACATAGCTAAACTCACGATGAAGAGAGACCATTCTCGTGAGCAGGCTAGGGCTAAACAGTTGTCAAAGTGAGGCCGCTTGAATACTAAACGCGGCCCATGGCACAAAAAGCCTTCTGTCCGCCATCTATAATTCACCCGGGTTAATACCACATCACCATTCTGTCCTCGCTGCCCCACCCTCCTGGCTCCTGTTTAATCAAGGACTGTGGAGGACAGGCATGAACCGTCCGCACATCATCACCATCAAAATATTAAATCGCCTGTAACAACCTTGACTTAACTTTCTGCTGAAAAAGATGGTTTGGATGTTATGTTAGAGATGGGCTATAATGACAAATAGAAGATTTAGAGACTCAACTCAATGAGCCAAATAAGAGTTTTTGAACAGATCTATGAATGAAGAAAATATTGCTGTGAAATGAGCCAATACACTTTCTCAATAGTTAAAATGTAAAGTTATGCAATCATTTCTCTACCACATCACATTTCTACACGTTTTATAATAATAATAATAATAATAATAATAATAATAATGTTAACTTCCATTTATATAGCGCTTTTCAAGACACCCAAAGCGCTTTAAATATTTTGTATTATTCATTCACTCCACAGTCACACCTGATGATGGTAAGCTACTTATGTAGCCACAGCTGCCCTGGGGCACACTGACGGAAGCATAAAGAATCATTTTGTATTAAATAAATAATATACAATACAAAAGCTTGGTGGTTATCGGCGCTGTCTCTATAGCAAAAATGTTAAAATTAAAATGTACGGAAGCCTTAAGAGGACTTACATAGAAACTTTTTTTTTAAATAAATAATTGTTTTCCTGAACTCCCAAAATAATTAAGTCGCTATAATGAAAAAACAGCTATTGATGTATTTATTGTATAATATATTATTTATTTATTATTATTATTTTGGGAAAATAATTATTACAATAATAATAATCTATATCTACAAATAAAATATAAGTTGCAATGTAAGTCCTCTTAGAGCTTCCGCAAAAAAAAAAAAATATTCTTTTACTTTAGCCCTGACCCTGGCCACTACTGAAACATCAGAGTTTGTGGGCTACCACTTTGAACAACAGTAGGGTTTTTCAGTGGTGTGATAGTAACTCTTACTTGATGTTGCTGTAGAGGAGAGGGCAGGGACCAAAGTAAAACTCAGCTACTATTGGTTGAGCATTTTATCTTTTTTCTTTTTTTTTCTTTTATCAATTTCTTTAGAATTTGCTTTAGAACTGATGCTTGGTTTGATTTCTGCAGGTTTGTCTTCAACATATCTAATCCAATCCAACTTGAGCACAAAACTACACAGTGCTGTTCACAAAAGTCAAGGCAAATCTAACTACAAACATATATACAGTATATGACTATGTGGAGCTAGGCTGATTTCCTATTTGAGCTCACAAGCAGGTACCTAATAAAGTAGCCAGTGAGTGTAGAATAATTTCTGATCTAGTACATCATGAGTTTGTATCCTGTGAACCAGTCCTCTCTGTTCTTGGATGTGTCTTTTACATCAGACTCTTTGATTGTGAGTGCACTGCGTGGACTGTGTTTGGTGATAACCTGCTGTGAAGCCCGTGGCAGCTCTTCAATCCCATCACTGAAGGTGAATGAGCCGCTCTCCGGAGAATCTCGACTGAAAAAACTACAATAACTTTCTCTTTCCTGTTTTTTTTATATGCAAAAAACTGGGGAAATAGTGGCATATTCAAGGTTATATTAGACAGAGAAAGCTCCGCAGAGAACAGAAGTGGCGCTGGAGTCGGGCCAATGTAGCGTCTATGCCATCTGGTCACAGAATGGATGGACCAAAGCTCAAAGAATATCATATCTTTTTTTTATATCATTAAAGGGGAAAGTGACATGAGCTTATTTCACTTTGGCATAACACATATTTTGCTTTTCTGACTCTCCTAAGTTTGAGTGTTGTCATTTGTAAGATGGAGCTAAATTGCATCTGCTAGATTTACATTCTGAGTCTCAAATAAAGAAAGTTTGGCTGGAGACAGATGGCTGCTTAAAGCATTATAAACTCAAATCTGTATGTAAATAAATCATTTCTGTCAATAACAGTTTGAATAACTATACCTAAGAGTTTCAGTAATCATTTTTGCAATCTGAAATGCTTGCTTGCTGTTTCCATCTTGCATAATGTGTGCAGGGACAATCTTTTGCCACATTACAGGTGGTAGAGCGAGTGGTCCACAAATAGAAATGTTGGTGGTTTGATCCAATCAGTTCATACTGTTGTTGTGTCTTTGGGCAGGACACTTCAGACATCTTCTTCGTCGTCTGAATGTATGAATGTGTTATTGTGTTTGTCAGGGAATATATTTGGTGGTGGTCGGACAGGCTTGTGAACCGGTGTGGCTGTTTCCGTCAGTCTGTCCCAGGGCAGCTGTGGCTAGTGGTCACAATTTAAGCCAAAATTTCAATTTTAGTTGACTTTTATGTCTCACACAGAAGATCACACAGAGACCTCTTTAACTACAAATACAGTGTACACCCAATGTTCATCGTAATACTTGTCACAGTAAAAAGAGCATAAATGAATGCACTGTGTCACAATTCAACGATTCATCTTCCCAGATTAGCATTATCTATAATGCACTAATCTAAAACTGAAGAAGCTGGAAGTTCATGTTATTTTTTTTATAGTATATTACCTAACTCGAGAAATGCAAATGAATGCTCTAAACTAGAGCTAAATCTAGAAATAAAAAGGAATAATGCCAGGTCTTGACTCAAAACCACTAATGAACAAAACTGGCTTTAAATAAAACTAAATCTTGACTTATAGGTTCGACTCGAAAAAGCTTGGGTAGATTATTAGGTAGATACAATGTATTTAAGGGCTATGTAAAATAAAGTGTGGCCACCAGTGATACCTGTGCCACAGATTGAGAACCATCGCCCTTAAGTGTCCTGACAAATGGACCAAGGAAAAAGCCCTGGCCATCTTTTGTGTTTGTTGTTCCAAGAGCCACACGCTCGGAACAACAAACAAAAAGACGATTTGAAGTTGGCAAATAATTCCAGATAGAATCAAAGTCCCTTCAGGAGAAAACGTGGCGTGTGTATGAAGGACTAGGATAAATCACTGGGCGTTTTCTGTTTGGCTTGTTTAGCTACTGGGTTTTAAAATGATTCATCTCGTCGTGTGCGAGCGAGCGGAGACCATTTTTTTGTTCTTGAGGTTTGTGTGAATTTAATCATTGCTCAGACATTTTGACACCTCACGTTCTAGTTTCTCGGACGGATTTTGCAGATTCAGCCGTCATTTGTTATGGATCTCCTTGCTGTCTATCCTTTCTTCAATGTGATTATGATGAAGAGGATGCTTCTTTCGTCTGCCCATTTCAGACCAATTCATCATTGGGGTAATAGGAATGAAAGAATTGCAACAGAAACACTTAGACAGGCTCACAATGGAGACATCAACTCCATTGATGTCTATAAAGTCAATAAGTCAATAAATCAACTGTTGATTTATTTTATAAGTGGGAATAGTTAGATTCAAATCAGGCTAGTGTAAAATACTGGTGGTGTGAAGTTGGCTGCTAATCATCTATAGACATGAGAAACATCATGAAAAACATTTTACATTAACCCCTTATTGCCTGTTGTTGCGAATTTGCATGTAGGTGTATTCAACTATATCCACTTGATGCATACTTAACACATCCCAGGGATTGTATTGTATTAGAAGCATTTTTCTCAAAATGAAAGGTGGTTTTACCTGGCTGCACTATTGGGTTTGGGCTGCTTCTTTGTATAGTATTGTCCAAATCTGAGGAAAGTTGGATAAAGAAAATAATATGTACCAACATATGGGTTGCTTCTACTGCTGGCATATCAAAATGGTCCAGACGTGGAAGAAAATGTGGACGTTATTAACAGATTTAGGTACGGCGCTAATTAGTGACAATGGATATCATTAGTGACCTGTGTTGAAAAAGTCCTATTAAAAATACAAAACACTTAATATCAGAGATATGAAACTTCCAACAGTTGCTGTCATCAGGATGGAGAATGTCTGCAGTGAATATACAAGTGTCAACTGTGACAGATGCCCTTGTTCTGGGACATGGAAAAATGCACAATCAAATTTGTCATTAATATCCAGATAATCTGATGCAGAGGTTGTGCAATCTTCTGAATCATACTTTCAGAAACTAGACGGTGTGACCTTTCAGATGATGACCTAGTAGCTTTAGTTACAGTTTCTCTATGGGAAAATACATTATATGAGATTTCCCTATGATTCCCCTCAATTATATCCAAAGTAGGTTCTATATTAAATTTAAACATTCCATTTATGGTTCGGTAGGACTATAGTAGTAAAATTCTAGTATATTATCTTAAAATCTAACTTATGAATGAAGCTAACCAAGACTCCCCACACAGTCAGTCCCATACTCTACATGTCGTCTCGAGGGGTTGCTGACAAGGATAACTTATGAAGCAGACATTTCTATTCCGCACACACTGGCCCCATCTAACAAGATACTAGCTCACACAATGTCATGGAATATGTCTTGTGCCATATCGCTCTGTCCTTTTCGTTTTGCTGATGATGACTTCTGGCAAACTGAGTAAATTCCTGTCACATATGGTGAGGACGGAGCCGTTGAAAAAGGGAGACATATTGTTTTGTTTTTTCAAGTTTGAGATAGTGACGGATGTGGTGACAAATTGCTGACTGGGAAAAAGACACACATGGAGTGAAACACACATATGAACTGTTAAAAAAATATTGAAGAACAAATGGTGAAGCGTGTTTTGAGAGAGTGGCGGGAGACAGGGTAGTACAATACATATGGACAAAAAGCTCAAAGACACAAGCTGATTTAGTGACCTTTAACTCAATTCAATTTGATTTGTATAGCCCTATATCATGACCAAGCCTCGGAGGGCTTCACAGAAAGAGATGTATATAAACAATAAACAAGTTACTAAACAATCAATAAACACACAAACAAAAGGACTGTCCCAGGACATCCTCTGTCCTTAGACCATCGCAGTAATGAAAAAATTTATGGGAAAAAGAGAAACCTTAGGGAGAACCACATGATAGAGGGATCCACTCCCAGGACGGACAGGCTATAGATGTGTCCAGGACTGATGGATGAGGTCCTTGTGCTGAGAGAGC
>JAVQKC010165540.1:0-13233 GCA_036025475.1 Philypnodon macrostomus
TAAATTTGGCAAAAACATTCTTCACAAACATCCAGACAAATCAAAAAAGTGATTAAGGTGCCCGTTGGTAATAGTTGTAGCAGACGTACGGGGCAGACGTATGGGGCAGACATACGGGGCAGATGTACGGGGCAGACGTATGGGGTCGTTTTCGCCGATATACACTTTGCTGTCGGGACGACAGCACAGGCCTAGTTTCTAATGTGTTACTTGATGCCGCTCAAGCATCAGGGCATTTGTACAACTTAGTTATCAAGTTATCACTTCTGTAAACAGACCCCAAAACACAACAGACAAATTAAATGTACAAAATGTTCTTGAGATATTAATGAGCCGAACAAAACAGCCTTGGAACAAAAATAGACAACGTGACCTGGAAATGTGTGAGATCTGCAGTGAATTCCAAACCAATGTAAAACACTCCCAACAAAAAAAAATATTGTGTTGATTTGGAAGTGTGCAACTTTTGTCTGTGATATTTCTAATTAAACGAGTTCAAATTAGCATAAACACATTAGATATTTTAGGACTTCTTAGGACTACTTTTAGACACTCAGTATTTGAACTTAGTGTTGATATGAGTTGGTATATGATCATATACAGTGTCCAAAAAGCACCAAAAGCAAGACAGCCCCCTGCAGAGCTGTTTCCTTAGATGTATCGCAGCGCTCTGACTTCGCTGTGAGACTGATTTAACTAATTACCTACTTGAGAATATTCCAGTCTTTCTTTCCTACAAAATGTCTACATAAAGTTGGACGAAACAAAATGGGTGTACAGTGTATGTCTAATTGAAACGTATTCCTGCGTTGAGGGGTGACCCCAAGATATTCCTTTGTGGGTTATTTTTATTATTTTTTACCTTTCTTTGTGCAACCATTTATACAAGCTTGGGACCAACACAATTTGAGGTTGTCAGGAAAGCAAAACAAAACACATAAATGCCATGGGTACTGACGGTTGATCTGATTTCGCCGTGTTGCTGATGTTCAAGGGTCAACATCGTGATTGTTCCAGGACCAACTTTTCTATAAACCTTCACCCTAACCATGGCCCTGACCCTAACCTTAACCAGTTGATATTCTGGCCCTAACCTTAACTTGAAACAGGGACCAATATAAACCAACTTTTCTATAAACCTTCACCCTAACCATGACCCTGACCCTAACCTTAACCAGTTGATATTCTGGCCCTAACCTTAACTTGAAACAGGGACCAATATAACCCCCTAACCATGGCCCTGGCTCTAAAATGTAAAAATTCTGCCAAAACCAACAACATTAATGATGACCCTGGAACATCAGCAACACGGCAAAATCAGATCAACTGGGAACATACAACTTAATTTGTGAGCCCACTGAATATCCCTACTAATGGGTTTTTTAGTGTTTATTTTTTTAGTGTTTTAATATGTGACCCACTTTTTACAATTGCTGTTATTTATTCTTAATTATTATACCACAACTTTTATGACGTGTATTTCCGAATGTATTTCATGTGTTTTTTTTTTCTTTATCAAAACATAATTAGGTGCATTGTTCTCAATCTCCCCTTGACCCACTTTCGGACCCACTATGTTAGAACCAAAATAGTTGCTCTGTGCTTTCTGATAGTACTTTGTGTGTTATACTCTAGTGTGATAGACTCTCCTCTTGAGGTCTATTGTGTTTTTTATATGTGTTTTATAATAATGTGTGCGGTTATGATTGAACTCTCTTACCTGGGTCTTTCTCAAAACACAGGCAGCACTGAGTCTGAAGTATCCATGGTAACACCTGTGACAGATGGAGAGCGGTGACAGATACGGGTCGGTACAGTGCAGCTGAGTCACTCCTGCTTTGGGCCAATGGCGGGAGGCAGGCGGCACAATGGTGTCCACACACACACACACACGCACACACACACCTACAGCGCCCTCCACGCGCGTGCACCCACCCAAAGTCACGTGCTTCAAATCTCTACAGCACAGCCCTACTACTTTTGCATCGTTTAGACTAGTTCAGTAATCTGGTATAGACCTTGTTTAGTTCTGGTTTAGTTGTTTGAATGTCTAGTTTAGACTTCGTTTACTTCTTGTTTTTTGACCTGGTTTAGACTCGATTTAGCCTAGTCCTGGTTTAGGTCTAGTTTAGTCCTGGTTTGGTCATGGATTCCCAGTGGACGTCCCAGTTCAGTTACTATCTGCACTGGCCCCTGGGTTAGTTATCGACTTATCAGTGCAGAGCAACCATGGAGTGGGACTGTTCTGCATAACTTCACCGCGAGTGGTAGTTTTCAATTCAGGTGTCGACGCAAAGGACGTCATCGCGAGTAGTACACCCTATCATGGTCAAAATCATTTCGGATCTCGTGCGCACACACACACAGAGACACACACACACACACACACACACACACACAGAGAGAGAGACACACGCACGCACACACACACAGAGTCACACACACAGAGACACACACACACATCTCGCGCACATGTCCTACCTTTTTAAACGCAGACATGTTGGGTCACTTCACGGAGCCAAACGACAACGAGTCAAAGCGTGGACTCGTAATAAGGCGCCCATGTCCCCCTCCAGCAACCCCAGAGATGTTCGCCGCTGCCCTGGTCGGTAGAGGTGGCGGTGGTGGTGGTAAAAACATCTGCGGAACAACAGTCGTACTTTCCCGTGAGGATGAGGATGGTGATGGAGGCTCTGCGTGTGGTGTGGTCCAGCGCAGGTCCCAGAGCAGCAGCGCGCCTCATTGTCTTTGGAGATGTGACTTGTGATGCACTGAGGTTGTCGGTCACCGATAGCACAGCCTCTCGTAAAGGCAGCCTATATCTGACGCCATTTTTACAAAGTCTGCGCCACTGTAGCCTACTTCTAGTGATTTATTGTAGCACAAGTTCTGAGGCACAAACATAAAACACGCAAACATCAAATATAATTACTTCTAGCGCTCTGAGGTTTACTTTAATTACTAAAGCATAAAGAGGACATGGGACTTTGGGGCTGTGCTTAGCCTACTTTTAGACTCTCTTGGAATTACATTAAAACGATGCTGGGGCCCATGTTAAAGTGTGTTAAGTGAGTTGCCCCAGGACCATGAGGCCAATCAAACGGTGTGGGATTGACAATGCTATAATCAATTAAAAGTAAAAGCCAAACGCAATGCAAAGTAGTCTATTAGATCAATTGTTAATTTGACAGAATATGCAGATATCATCATCATTTTAAAACAACTAGGATCGTTGTCCTGTCCACATCTTTGTCCACTGGATATAATATCTATAATATCACTTATATATACTATAGTTAATTGTAGACACAAAAAAGTAGTTTATCTTCTGTTTTGTCTGTTGTTATATTTGGTCACCAGAGGGCGCCAAAGTACGATTTCTATGCCTGGAACTGTCCTTGGTCCTGAAATATCCTGCTTCTGATAAGAAGCTATAAAATCAACCTAGACTTGTAAAACCTTTGTAGTGTATTAATATGCTATTGTTAAAACCCGTAATATTGTGATATATCCAACGGGACTGTATTCAATGTGTGTGAGTAAATGGATCTCAACTCAAGTTTATTATTTTATTAAATGAAAATAACTCTCCTCGTTCGTTGGGTTACAGAAATAAATCTGCTTGAATATTCAGCAAAATTAAAACATCATCAAGAACAACGAGTAGGCCTATGCTAATGCGTGACTTTATCAAAGTAAACCTAGTGATAGCACGTCTCTTGTAGTTCCTTAGCATGTCTAAAGTGGAACGGCCTATAAAAGGCATTTTTGTGTTAATCGTTTCTGCCTTTGTTTTGACATGTGTCTGAACTAAGCTAAGCACAGCTACCTGTGAGCCTGCAGCATCACACCTGTGTCTAATTAGTTTCCAGTGGGTTCCGCCTTTGTCTTTTCTGCACTAGACACGAGACGGTACTACTTCACCGACGGTAATTCAGCGTGCATCTGCGCCACTAACTGTTTTGATTCTCCTTCTATTTCCACTCGAGGCTTTGTCGCATTGCATTTGAAAGACGCAAGAGGATCCAAAACATTGGGATTCAAGTTGGTCGATGACTGCTGGACGTGGGATGTCCAGAGAAGATATACGCACAGCCCCCTGACCAGTGAATGCAGGCGCTAGAAGGAGGAAAAAAAGAGAAAACCCGGACTGGGACGTCGAGGCAGCCGTGGGAACTAACCAGGACACCGAGGAGAAAGCTGGAAGCCGTCCCGGCGGTGCACTGAGCAGGTAAGCTGAATGAAACGGGGGCATGTTGTGTGCATGTAACTGGTTAGATGTATTGACATTGTTTACTGATCGAAAACGCACCTGCTTCGGTCACGCTATCGAGCAGCTGTGGCATTTAACTTGATCAATGCGCGCCTATGTTGGTCACAGTATGGTAGAATCAAGTTCTTGTAGCCAGTAGCCGAATGGGTATTTGCCATACACAGTGTGGTTCAAAATACCCTATACCCTTGAAACATCAGCATCAAAATGAATCAGAAATGTGCTTGTAATTCTGATTCTGAAGTGACAACCCTAATTATTAGTGGTCTTTTAACTCCACCCTTACATAGATATACATGTCATATCAATGCAGTGTCAGAAATACTGACGTAAGTAAACCATGTAAAAGATCATTATCTAATGAATGGGAAAGATGCCGGGAAATTGTCTAGCTCTACAAACAGTGTGCATGTCTACATTTAGCATTTAAAATCCCATTGACAGAGTGTGTGCTTGCAGATGTATATGCCTGTATAGAATATCTCCATCCAATTACTGTAATGGACACATTGACTGAGAAATAAATCAGCTGTGGTCTTGTGGTTTAAGTCATGCCAATACATCTGGCCTGACTAGGCTGAAACGTAAAGGCTAAATGAACTGAGCATACCATTACTTCAATACAGCTTAAAAAGAATGAGATTCATATCCAGGAACATGTCTAAAAAAATGCCTGTGTTATTATTATTGACTCAAAATATAACATAAATATAATTATGTTTTCTGCAGCGTCTCGCACGTTTGAACCCCTTAGATTCCCAGGAGTCCAGAGGAGACACCTGCTATCTATTCTCTCCAGTTTAGCAAGTGTTCAAGCTTCACAAAACGGGCGACAGAGTGGAGGACTTTGGGAGTTTGTGTCCAGCTACGGACAACTGCTGCATCATGGGTAACCACACCGGGAAGGACCGCCATGGCTCTGTGGGTAAGAGCATGGACACGGAGATTAACTTTGACATGACTTCACAGCAGAAACTGAGCTATAGGCCAATTGTATGCATGTTAAACAATATCTCAGCCATCATTTTGACTGTACTGCTCTGCTCGCCCCAGTGAAGTGAAGTATGGATTTAAGTAGGCTTTTTCCAATGAAAGTACCAAATTCAAAATACTCACTTTATTTTATCACATCTTTTTGATAACCCAATATACACTGTCCTCCTTGGATTCTCTCCATTTCCTCCCACCATTCACACGTATATGAATTGGTGATTGGTGAATGTGTGTCTCAATGTCAACCCTACAACTAACGTGCATTGATCCCAGCCTGTGACAGAATGAATACTATATTGGCCTCAATGACAAATAAACTGGCCTACATTAGATCTCTTTCACTTCTAGTCTTCAGTGGTTTCATGCTTCGGAGGGCAGCCTGTCATGCCATTGGGCTAATGTGTGCAGCCTTGCGTTCGTTGGCTGCTAGCTAGTTTAGCTCTTACTTACAGCTGCTTAAAATGCAACTCTTGGCTTGTCATCATGAATGGGGAAAGGGCTGGGGCTGGAGGGGTGAGAAGAGCTCCCTTGTGAACACAGGGCTCATCAGTCTAACATCACACGGTGCAGCTGGGAAACGATGACTCTGCAGCTATCCCGCAGTAAAGCTCAAGGGCGACAAGAAGAGGCACCGAGGATCTGAGACTAGGCAGCCATTGTCTAAATCTGTAGTCGTTAAAAATATCCCATAGAAACATTGGAGCCAGTTTCATTAGGAAGATGTACCTAATGAAGTGGCACCCGGTGTGGTCTTCTGCTGCTGTAGCCCAACTGATTCAAGTGCAGGCATCGTGTGTGTTCAGAGGCCTGCAGACCTTGATGTGGCAAGTGGTTATCTGAGTGGCTTTCTACGTATTATCTCAAACCGGTCTCTGATCTCTGGCATCATCAAAACATTTTTGCTTACAGAACTGACATTCACTGGATTTAGTATTTTGAAAGCAGTTTGAAATTCCTCTTGTATACCGCATGTGCATGGTTAAGTCTATTGGCTTGCAATGTAATGGGTTGATTGAGCTTTCAAGCAGATTCATTGGACTACCTAATAAAGTGACCAGTGCAGTTAAATCCTGCTGGTAAAATGGTAGGATTGATGTTGTATCTTGTAGAGGGTAAGGAGGTCATCTAAGTCACTTCAAGCTCTCCTCTTCCTGGATGATGCCACATAGGGCAACAATCTGTGTGTGCCAGCTTAGACATTGGCAGACCAAGCTCCTGCTGCAGTACAAGGCAAGGGGAAGCAGTTTAGCTTGTACTGCATTCAAAAGTGGACCGTGCAGATGACATTGAACGTTGATGTTTTTTTGCCTTTCAGGATCACCTTTAGATTTCTTCCAAACGCCTCCAACCACACCCACAGAAGAAGCTCTAAATGCCATGGCCTCACAAGCCTCCTCTGACTCAGCAACTCCAGAGACGGCAGTCTGCACCACGCCCTTCACCCCCACATCTCCTCTCACGGACTGGGCACACAAGCTGTCCACTCCCTCCGAATGGGCTGTGATAAGCGTGGATAGCGTCAACTCTTCACACACCAATGTAAGCGATGGGACTACTGCTGTACTCGACAGTCCCATACAGGCGCCCACATCCAGGGGGTCGCCCTCGGAGCAGAGCTGGCAGGAGCGGGATAGTGGACTGGAGCCTCAGGCATCTGCGGAGCGAGCCAGTGAGGAGATGACTCTGGTTTTGTTAAGCCTTATGGAGCACTATCAAGGATCTCTGGGACTAGCCCCCAACCCAGACCTCGCCTCAGGAGCTGTTGGTATGTGCTATTTATGTAATGGTCTTTTTCAAAAGGTTTCTTGCCCATTTTTACATGTTTTGTCTGATCCTAGAGCTCCTCAGACATTTGATCACCGAGAGAGATGAGCTGAGTGAAGAAGTGCGTACGCTGAGAGAGATATTAAAGGTGAGGAAGTTTTCTATTTATAACTTTCATCTTGACTTGTTTAAGAACTGGGTTTTTTATATAAATTTGTTATAGCACAAAAACGTATAAGATGATCCATTATTTAGGTCATTATATAGATGTATAATTTAAGACCTAATTGTTTTAATGCAACACACCACAGTTATCTGGGCTTAGGACTGGCATTAACAGTATACTGTGTAAAACCTTTTATGATTGGATTAGTTTTCAAATTTAAATAATGTGTCTATATATATTAACATTTTTTTTATATCTAGCAACAATTTACACTTTATGCTTTTACTTATAAGTATCAAGTGTGTATACGGTAACCTGGTTTTCCGTAAAATGTTTTAAAAAAATCTAATTTGATCTAATTCGTTTTTTGTTTTGTTTTTCTGAACAGAGAGAGAGGGAGGACTGGCAGCAGTTCCAGTGTGACCTGCAGGTGGCAGTGTCTGTGGCCGACAGACTCAAAGTGGAGTCAGAGCAGGCTCTGGACTCACTGCAGCAGAAATACACGGCTCTAGAGCAACAGCTGGGTCAGGCCTTAACCAGAGAACAGGAAAAAAACAGAGAGCTGGAAAACCTTAGGGCTGAACATGAAGACGTCTGCAAGAAACTGTCCGAACTAACTGTATGGCAGCAACATGCACCAAATGACCTGTGTATGAGTGAATCAGAGACACAGGACTGTGGGGAGACCCTGGTGGACAATGAGGGAAATCAAATTGTAAAAGATGATGCTGTGGTTCCAAATCCTGAGAATCTAAATGAAGCAGGACGTGGTTGTTTGACTGGGAGAGGTGTGGCAGAGTGTTACCTTCGCAGTTTGGCTGCTCTGGAGAAGAAAAGAGAGAGGGTCAATATCCTGAGAGACTCCAGGAAGATTGTGATGCTGTCTGAAAGATCCCGGTGCGTCAGAAGTGTTGCATAATATTCTGTCTATTCTAGATAAGATGATTTAATAAGAGAACTTAATTTCTAGGAGTCTCTCTCGTCTTCCACTCCCAGCTGAAGTTTTCAGCCAAAATGAGACTCTTGTAAACACAAGCACAACATTGCCTCTATGCAAGGTAATGTTTTTAAACACTTTGTAGAATGTTTGAGCAGTTTTCATACAAAACATCTGTTAAACTTCAGAAAGAAGAAACGTCCAAAGGCAGAAGAATGGACCGAGTTTTAGAGCATCAGGACAGCTGGTCCAGCTTTTACACAGGTACCAGAGCTGTGGGTAATGTCTTCCAATCAAACAACTCCATAAACAAGTCTGTACTTAACAGTTGCAGGAAAACAGGAAGAGGATTCGGAGTGTATTAGGTAAGTGGTTCAAGGATAAGGTTAAACAAACCAAGAATGATTCAGAGTTATGCCTTTGTATCAGACCTCAGGATGGTTTCAGTGCCCTGCTGCGGCGTCACGGAGGCTCCAGACGAAACTCTCTGCTCCGCTGGTGCCAAGAACGAACTCAAGGTTATGAGGTTTGTGACTTCAGTTTAGAGGTTGTCTGCAAATAACATGATTACTTTACTTGTCTGTTTCTATAACAGCATTATTATGGTATTTTTTTAATGAACAGAATATTGACATTACCAACTTCAGCAGCAGCTGGGAGGATGGCTTGGCTTTATGTGCTTTACTTCACACATATTTACCTGATGACATCCCCTATGACAACCTCAAACCAGAAAACAAGGTTATGTATGCTGTGTATACATGACTATGGGCATGTATAATTAAATGCTTTTGCTTTGTACACTATAAGCAAATTCAGAGCTGCTGTATAACAACAAATAGTTTTTATTTATCAGTATTTTTATTCTGCAGACTGAGAATTTGGACCTTGCCTTTAAGACGGGGGAGAGTGTAGGGATCCCAGCCACCCTGGTAAGAAACATCAGTTTTCTTTATTCCTAGTCAGAAAGGCCCTACTCAGGGGTTAAAGCCTTCTCCACATCTTTGCACAGACGGTGGAGGACATGCTGAAGGTGGAAGGTCCGGTTTGGCAGAGGGTCCTGAGTTACGTCGAGAGCATCTTCCATCATTTTGAAATGTGAGGTCTTCAAATCTTACTGTTTTTTAATGCGCCTGAAACTTACTACTACAGTGGCTAATACAACTAATATAATGCCCCCCCACACTAAAGTTTTTTGATGTAGTTGGAGGAGGATCATTTTGTATTTCTACAAACACAGCAGTAACTCTGGACCTATAGGCTGTTGCGTGACTTCGCACAAGATGCACGTTAGATATTTATTTATTAAATCCACAATTATGTTTTTGTCACATGTTCACTTCCAGGAAATGGTTGCACTGTTTTTCAGCTTTAAGATTGAGCACTTGGTTTATTATTTAACTGATTTAAGCACTTTAGTTCATTTTTGTCAACTATTTTAAATGTGACTATGTCCAGAGTCATCTATACAGCTTATACAGACTAATAACTATGTGTTGTGTTTGTAAATGCAGTGTTTGTAAATGTATGTAATTAATATTTAAGTATTTTAATGAACACTTATTTATCCTGGTTGCCTAAGTCTTACTGTAATAATAAAGTTATAAAACACTTTTTTTAATTCAACAAATCGTTCAATTCAGTTTAATAATACAGTACAACACTTAGCTTTGAGATACAACCGCTTATAAAAATTGTATAAAAAATGACAAAGGAAATGTGAGACATAAAACATTTGTCAAAAGTAAAAATAAATTTGACATTAAAAAGGAAATAATTTAACATTTTGCAAGTATAAAAACCATACAATGTTGATGGTAATAAAACTGGTTAAAAGCAGTAAATCATAAGACATAGTGTGGTTAATACAGGGCATAGGATGGAAATTTCTATGAAGCGGGAATAGCGCCTCCTATAGGTGGTGTTGATAGTGGAGGAAGGAGCAGGGACTTTAGTTTGACCGACATTGCTGCAATTTCCGGATCCTGGGTTTCATACATTTTCACCAATCTGGCAAATTTAAGGACCCCTGGAAGAGAGCAGGAGCACAATAAATAGAGATAGCATTCATTTCAGAACAAACTGATTTGTCCTGATTTGTTCCTAGTTTTATCTCAATTCTACCCTGCAGTTGGTACTGGTTTAAAGACTTGATAATGCATTTTTTTCAGGGAATTGACAATTTTGGTCTCCTGATTTAGGTCAGTTTTAATTTGTACTTTGTACTACATGAACATTGCTATTGCCAGTGCTACAGAATTCTAAGAATGGATCGTCCAGTCTATGAAGTTGTCTCACCTTCTCCCTCATTGTTGAAACCGTATGCTTTGATGACCTCTTGTTGGATCTGTGTGGCCACCGGGAGCACGAGCTGAAGCATCTTGCCCATATCGTTACAAGCGCTCTCTCTCGCCTCGTCCATCCTGGCTACATTTTCGGGTACAGAAAATGCCTGGATCACTTCACTCAGCACCACTAGGACATAAGACAAATTACAGACTTTTGTAGGATTTTTCTGTGTAATAGTTTAGACAAATGCAATATATGTACAATACAAAAGCCACAAAATAAAACCATATAGACATCACTACATGTGTAAAAATGTTTCTATATTGACTAACTGAGAAGCAGAAACAACCACTGTAAACACTTTAGCGACAATTTAAAAAGTAGCAGCTCTGGACTCCACCTAGAGGTGCAAATTGATATAACATATGTACTAGTCCCTCCCCAGCTTTTGTTAATGCAGATGATAAATCATATCTGCTCACCTCTGGTTTGCTCGACAGTCAGAGTGGGCTGCTGTGCTGGAGCTGAGGCCATGGCTGAAGGAGAAAGATAAAATATAGCTCCTAGTCAATTTTCAAAGTGACATGTCATGTAATCACAAAAAAATAACAAAATGGATGTCATTAACGCTGTTAAAAAATATGCTAAGGGCTGTCGCTGTGATGGGTACATCCAGTAGAAGGTAATGTATTAAAACCCCTCAAAAACGGGAGTAATACGGTTAATCAAAGCTTTAAAAACACAGTTTGATAACATGTTGAGATTACAAATAGTTAGATTTCGGTACTTACCACTTCGATCCTAAACAGCCTAGCTTGTGTGAAAAGACTGCTGCTCACTACGACACTTTTCCGCGACAGTTCAACGGGATTTACGACAGCACGTCCGCCTGACGGGACCAACGTGAAAAGGAAGTAAACAAACACAAAATGAAACACGTAGCTCTGAACATTACTAAAAACGAATAGTTTACCAGATATAGCTCGTTCCATTTGCTAAGCTTCACGGGGAGTATTGAACGTATTAAGTAGCAAACAGTTACACGGTGCTTAGCTTTTAGCCACTGCTTTGCTACGAGACATTTTCCAGCTTCGATGGAGCAGAAACTTGCGGAGTACAGAGCTCGAAGACAAGCCGCTAATTCGTCCAAAAAGGAACAGCCTCAGCCGGTTTCTCCAGATCCAGTGGACACCGCTCCTCAGTCTGTTTTGAAAGAACAGACTGAAGAAGAAACCACACAAACTAAACCTGGTCCAACTCAAAGCGCACCGAAACGGGTAACCTTGTATACATGAACATATTATATAAAAGATACATATCATTGTCATCCCTTAATAGATTTTATTGACACATAGAGCAATAATAGCTTGGTATGCTCCCGCTTGTGAAATCTTTAATAAGTCTACGCAGCTGACATTATTTCGTTTACAGGATAAAAGTGACTGGCTCCTGGACACTGCTTTTGGTCAATGGCTTTCTTCAAGACTCACCTTCACAAACCTGACTTTACTCAAAATCCTTCTGTGGCTGGTTCTACTGGGTTTGTTTGTTGAGTTGGAGTTTGGTTTGCCGTTCTTCGTCATCTCTCTCTTTTACTGGATCTATGAAGGACTCAGGAGCCCAGAAGCGCGGCAGCCCGGAGAGCTCAGTGCTTACTCTGTATTTAACCCAGACTGTCAACCTCTGCTTGGGTCACTCACCGCAGAGCAACTGGAAGGAGAGATGGGCTACAGACCACTGGCAAACAGATGAAGCACTTCAAAAATCTTTAACATTAACATTATTTTTGTGAATAGTATAAAAAATAAATATAAGATTAGTATTTATGTGAGTTTATTTATTTTTTTTCCCCACAGACACATTACATTATTATATAGATATTATTTAAATAGTCCAATATGAGAAGACCATTTGCCCTAAAGAGCTTTAGATCATATAATACAACTTTACAATACATCCCCTGTCATTACAGTCTCCATCAGGTTTCATATTTAATATTATTTATAGTTAATTACTTTATAGAAATTAGATTATATATATTAAATTAAATCTATGTATTAGTTATTTTCTTTTGCTTTCTGTTTACAGTACCAGTTTACTACAATTTCCCCATTGTGGGACAAATAAAGGTTTTCTTATCTAGTTACCAGAACTAGTCATGTGGTACTTTATAGTTTAGATATAATAAAGGCTGTGACTATCAAACCGAATATATTTCTGATTCAAATTTTTCAAAGTACAGCTTGTATTAAAAAAATAACACAGTATATTACAACAGGGCTTTGTTGACATTGGACTTTTTTATTGCAAGTGACTTGATTTGACATGAGTGTGCCAGGTGGCCAGGGGTTGAATTAAAAGGAGACCATGTCACAGAGACTGTAATTTGAGATAAACTAGTGATATATTTCATTTTCTCTTAACACATTAATCCAACAGTGGCACCAGCTGAAAGAAACCAAAGCGAAATCGCGAAATAAGGGACTGAACTATCTCTATTTTGTCTCTTCATTTCCGGGTAGACAAAACAAAGCATGCGTGTGTGTATATATATATGTGTATACATATGTGTGTATTTATATACATATATATAAACACACACACACATGCTTTGTTTTGTCTACCCGGAAATGAAGAGACAAAATAGAGATAGTTCAGTCACTTATTTCGCGGTTTCGTCCACACTACAAAAAAAAAAAAAAAAAAAAAAAAAAAACACGTATGCGGTGAAAGTGTTTTACAAAATAAAGTATTTAATAATTCAGTCTTTGTATGGTCATTTATATTATTTTGCGCAGTCATATTGTTTTT
>JAVQKC010165548.1:0-14311 GCA_036025475.1 Philypnodon macrostomus
AGCAGTAGTAGTAGTAGCAGTAGTAGCAGCAGTAGCAGCAGCAGCAGTAGTAGTAGTAGTAGTAGTAGTAGTAGTAGTAGTAGTAGTAGTAGTAGTAGTAGTAGTAGTAGTAGTAGTAGTATTCCTCTAATAGTAGCAGTAGTAGTAGTAGTAGTAGTAGCAGTAGTAGTAGTAGTAGTAGTAGAAGTAGTAGTAGTAGTAGCAGTAGTAGTATTCCTCTAAAAGTAGTAGTAGCAGTAGCAGAAGTAGTAGTAGTAGTATTCCTCTAGTAGTAGCAGTAGCAGCAGCAGCAGTAGTAGTAGTAGTAGTAGTAGTAGTAGCAGCAGCAGCAGCAGCAGCAGCAGCAGCAGCAGCAGTAGTAGTAGTAGTAGTAGTAGTAGTAGTAGTAGTAGTAGTAGTAGTAGTAGTAGTAGTAGTAGTAGTAGTATTTAAACGCCTCCAAAAGGGCAGTTACTTTCCAAATTGGTTTAACGTTGTACCTTAAAAACCTAAAGTCATTTTCAGTCAGTGAATGGAATGATGAATGCATTTGTGCCACTCAAACCCCTCTTGCATTTATTGTCTCATTTGTGAGACTTGATGTAAAGTGCTGGCTGAACAGCTCTTGTGTGTTTGACACTTAAGGCTGCAGATCAGGCACAATTGGAGAAGTCCCGCAGATCAAAGTCAGAGGTAATGACAGAGGCTCCGTCAGTGTGTGTTGTTGGAGCCTCTGGTGTTGATGACACTGGCTTTAAACACTAATGAGACTTTGGTTTTGTAAAAGACCCAAATCACTCGGAGAGCACTGACGCGGCAAGATCAGGCAAATACACAGCAAATGAAGCACAAAGAGACCTCTTAGCACAGCAGGAGGAGAATTATAATGCCATTCCTACTTTCAACATCATTACCATATTCATTGGTTTTTGCCTGTCAGGAGCAGGCCATTTGTATTGTGTCCAGACAGAATATATACACTTCAGAGTTTTTATGAAGCAATGAATTTTAAAACATTCTCACTTACCCTCACAGATAAACCACAAAGAGTGTGTATGCAATATACAATATGCAAAATCATATCTAAAATTTAGTTTTTTGGATTCATGATATAAGAGAGTCAATATAAATGAAGATGTAAATATATGTTTAAACAACTGTATAGGTTTGTCAAAGCAGGACATGAGCCATTTCAAACTCTTCATCTGGGATAAGCTGTTAGTGTGGCTCTGCCCTGGGTCCATTGAGGCCAGCATGCGGCTCATTGGACTGAAGTACAAACAGAGCTGATACTACAAGGGCTCTGCTGTATCAGCACATGGACCTTAGGTAATCAGACACACAGATGTGCAAACATAAGACCACTGTTATATTTTTAACCAGAGAAAAGCAAAGCTTTAATCACTTCTAACAATCCTGTTTGAATAATTATTATTTAATCGTCATTGCTTATGTTTTTATGACATTATGTGACAATAAGCAAATTAAACACATTACAGGGGTAATGAGCTTTTAATTTCTCCCTCCAATAATCACAGAAGCAAAATAACATCGTATCACTGCACTGCATGAATTAGGAGTTCTGGTTACTCATCACTCACTGATCAAATGAGATCCCTGCCATGCCTTTATGTTGAGTCTTATATATACTATACACAGATCAGTTCACATTCATCTGATCCCCTTTGAGTAAAGATGTCTGCCAAACACATTATAGAAATCCTATGGCAACATAGTGCAGTGTTTTCAAGTGACTTATACCTTAACTCAACTCATAGTTATAATATTATACCATCAACTTTAAGAAAAATGACAGCTACAATAATTGTATGTCATCTATTTGATGTGTTGTATGTAACAATTGCCTGTACACTGCATTTAGGGCTGCAATTACTTTGTGTCTGCTGGATCTGTTGAGTCCATGACAGGAACTCATTTCAGTGTTTGCAGTGGTAATGTCAGGGAAATGCTGTGCATAATCTGGAGAGCAGTTAATTATTATATGATGCACCATCTGTTCACAATGCATTTGCTGTGTAATGTATGATCAGTGTAAATCAAATGTGACTTCTCCATACCCAAATCCAATAATTCACATAGTACATACCTGCTATACATTTACTAGCATTGACTAGTCAATATGTAAATATTACATTTTAGTAAACAGTTGTTAGATTACACATGTTTGATGCTTATTTCTCAAAAATGTTTTCCAAACTAAAATAAATACATATTACAATTTTCAAACGTCAACTAACTGGTATTTGTGGCACTTTAGTGTACGTTGTCCACCATTTACCTTGGTATCAGAGCACTCTGATGGCTGACCTGACAGCTGTACAGCTCCATGGCTGAGTGCCCTGGTCGGCCTCCAGATTGCTGCTTGATGGCTGCTGATAGGAAGTTGATTGACTGACTAGCTGGGCCTTCTGAGAGGCCTTTGAGTGGACACTTTGAATGGCAGGTCAATCAGGCTCCCAGGTTCCCCATTGTGGTTATCAATTATCAGCCTTAGGTGAAATGAAACTTCTCTCATTCCAAATTTGACACATAGTGACCTTTGCTAACTCTGTTGCCACTGGCAGGCCCTGCAGACATGACCTTATAATACTGGCACCACACCTCCGAGCAGTGACACCAACTCATCTTTAAGCTGTCATCAGGAAAGAGTAATTACTGACACCTTAACTATCCAGTGAACCTGAAGTTATTTTAGTGTGTATAGTTGTCTGTCAGGAAGTTGAAACCTGTGATAATGCCATCTCTGTGCAGCAAGTCAACTTTGACCTTTGTCTTCCTCTTTTAGCTCATTGTGGGAATTATCCAGGCGGCAGAGTTGCCTGCTATGGACATGGGCGGCACCTCTGACCCATATGTAAAGGTATACCTTCTCCCGGACAAGAAGAAGAAGTTTGAGACCAAGGTCCACAGAAAGACCCTCAACCCTGTTTTCAATGAACAGTTTACATTCAAGGTAAAATACACAAAATTATCAATGACAATTAGCTTTTTTATGTAATAAATGCTAGGTTCCATTGACAGTCTAATTTGCATGCAGCTTTACAGTGTGTTGGTCAACAGTGTTTTTAAATGTGCTTGGACGTATCAGTCAATATAGGCTGACAAGGATAATCTGTACCATTTAGGTACCGTGTACGCATCTGCACATGGATGTGCACATGGACTGTCTTGCTGAAGGTCAAAATTTGGGGCAATTAGCTGTTTCAGTATTTATTGCAACGTTTTAGTTAATAATCTGCAGTATAATCCTAATATAATCTAGATATCATACCTATTGTCTCTATTCAGGTTCCTTATGTAGAGCTTGGTGGAAAAACGCTTATCATGACGGTATACGATTTTGACCGCTTCTCCAAACACGATGCCATTGGTGACATCAAGGTACCCATGAACAAGGTGGACTTCAGTCACATAACAGAAGAGTGGCGGGATCTGCAGAGTGCTGAGAAGGAGGAGGTATGGCTGGATATATAACCACAGCTAAACAATAGGGGTCAAAGCTCCCCGTTTACATTGTGTAATTTCTTTACAGTATTTCTGTTGAGGCCAACATTTGCATTATCACAGTGATTATTTGTGATGTGTTGTGGGCCTCAAATGGAGTACCGTGGCTGATGTAATCCATCTCTTCTTGAAATGTCACTTAATCAGATGTCCACACTTCCCCTTCAATTAATAGAGTATGACTTTCCAGGCAGCAGTTCGGGAGATTCAATTTTCATGGTAAATGTCATGGCATATAGCATGTATTGCTAGGGGAAAAACTTATTTTTAGCATTATGACAGTTTGAAATAAAGGTTAATTACAACAGTGTAGAATTAGATTGTGGTCTTTAAAGCACTCGACTTACGTTTCAGCCGTTTTACAAATGGCTTAAACACTTGAGTGCTTAGGAGAAGTAGTTTTAAGATCTGTGGAGGACAGCTCATACTTAATAATAATAATAATAATAATAATAATAATAATAATAATAATAATAATAATAATAATAATAATAATAATAATAATAATATGTCAGGTGGATGCTCTAGCTCATGTGGAGTGGAATTTAGCAGTAATAGATTCAGATTCCAGGGTCAGAATCCGATCATATTGTCAAGAACTCCCTCAGATACCGTGCATCGCCGGTTCATTTGCAAACACATTGTACTCATACCCCATACCCCTGATGCTGCGGAAAAGTCAAGTCCTGTTCATTTTGTGTTTCACAAATACTAATATTTTGACTGCTTTTAGTAGTAAGACAGCCTAACAAATAATGGAGACATCACTTCAGCTAATCTGACCAAAATGTTGACTTACAAATGTTGACTTACAAATGTTGACTTACAAATATTGACTTACAAATGTTGACTTACAAATGTTGACCAAAGTGAAGCTACCTTAAGCTCACCCCAAATTGAAATGTTAGGGTCAGATATAAAGACCAAGTTCCTGCAGTGACCTTAAAGTTAAAAAGCAACAGTTGGCCTTTTGCAGTTCTCAGAAAATATCAAAGATCATAGTCTCTGTTGGTGACAGGTAACAACTGTTTGCTCTTATATTGAGTTAATGAGTTACATTTAGCCATCCATTTTTACAAAGATCTCTTTTTAATATGTTTGTTCAAATGGCTCATGCAGACCAAAGAGCGTTGGCTGCACATTGTTTACTGTTGGCCAGTGCAACTGAAAACCACAAGAAACGTTGGAAAGATTGTTGGCTCTTGATTATTAAAATGGCAAATGTGTAAATACAATGTCACTCTATCTTAGTCCTAACAGCTAAAGACATGTATCATGTGTTAGAAAACGTATTAAACCAAAATTGTCTTTTGTGAATGTGAGTGTCTGACCAATATGAAAATGACTGGTGAATAAAGGAAGATAAGACTTTTCTGAAACTTTTGGTGCAGTATAAATTATGTTTCCTTATAATCAGATTGCTATATAATATGATAAAGATGAACCTGTGAGTTATGCATTTATATTCATGTAAATGTACATGATAGTACATAGTACATACATACTATGCAGTAGATAGATATGTTGTTCCCATTGCTAATACAAACCATATATCTGTCTCACAGCAAGAAAAGCTGGGGGATATCTGCTTCTCCCTGAGATATGTCCCCACTGCTGGCAAGCTGACTGTGGTCATCTTGGAGGCCAAAAATCTGAAGAAAATGGATGTGGGAGGCTTATCAGGTAAGAAAAATAGAAAGTACTTTGACTTGTAACCACGCCAACACAGTGACAGTAATGATTTCAATTACTAATTAACTCGGCGGGCGGTAATAGAGTCAATGTCATAATAATGCTAAAAGATAAAATATGTGTCCTGTGGTTGCTTATAAACACTACGTAGGAGTGTGAAAAATATGTGATGTCATGGTAACCGAGTGGAGTGGAATTCTACATCCAACGCCCACAACATTCACAAACAACAATCACATTCACAAACAACACAGGGCCAGGAAACATACGTGATACATGGACACATGGAGATATGTAGAGGCACTCACGGTATTTTCTACATCGTCTGTAAAATGACGTAAATATTTATTATTTTTGTTTTTAATAATCACGTTTTTTTGTTTTTAGTACAGGTCAGTAAATGGCCAAATCATATTTTTTGGTGTGAATCCACAGCATGATGTAGATTCAGACTTTTGTAAAGGGACCACTGCAAGAGCCAAAGAAACTAACCTTAAAAGGAAAGTGGGAGATGACTGATGAAAAACCCACTTCAGTAAATTAACATCATGTTAACATCAACGTCATGTTTTTGTGCCATAGCCATGCAACATCTTAAACTTAAATGACTTCCTAATAAAAAATTGAGACATTAATGGAACCATACTCTCTCCCACTCCCTCACATCCTTGACTTTCTTCAGCAACTTCATTTGAAATTCCCAGTGCACTCTTTTCTCTTGCCTCGACTCAGTTCAGTGCAATTACCATACACCTGGGTCCACTTGCTCTCTGCCCAACAGCCGCTTCTTCATTTCAGACTAAGTGTCCTGCCGTATAGTAACATAGTGCACAATAAAGCCTCGGAGATCACACAGCACGAGCAGTACTTTGGTTTGGAAAAAGTCTCCCTCATTGGTTCCTGACAGGGCTCAATAATTTCATTTAGAGAATTTTTTAATAAATCTTCAATAAAATGTTTCTGTTCTTCCAGAGCATAGTCCACTGCTAAAAAAGGCTCCCAAAGCTTTAAAAAGAAATTTAGCTTGAAATAAAAAAAATAATTAAATCATATTCAATCGGATATAGTTTATAGTTACTTGAGAGTGTTTTTTCAGTGTTTTCAATTTTGATCAAAAAGGTGAGTAAGATGAGAGTAGGTGAAGAGATTTAGGTTTAAAGAGGTCGCGGACAATTTTTGGATATTGAAGTGCACTCTTGACTTTGGGAATGCCTGCTCTAGATTGCAATAGATGTATATCCATATAGAGTGCTGGTTTATCTTTAAAGCTAACTAGATTTCTGTATTGGCTGCTAAACATGTGCACTCAAGCTTGACTCTTTTGGCGGGTGAATTTTATAAATTGTAAAAGCCTGTGCTGCAAAGCAATTTGTGCTTGACCTGAAACAAGACTTCCAGAACAGGGACACTGGGTTGGTGCACGCACTATTTTAACTACAGTGGCCGATTACTCAAAGAAAATCTCATTCGTGGTATTCCTTCTTACCTACGCTTATTTGTGAGTTGGTTTTATCAACATTGTGAGCCCATTGTGACAATAGTGAGCCTCATCAGAAGATCCCTGATTTGAGAAAGAAATGCTCAATTAGAGCATTTTCTAGAACTACTTTGTAGTTGGAGTGGGGTCCATTAGCATACCACTCTAATTACATACAACCAAAATCTATTCTAAATTACACTTGAGTTTTGATTTTCATCGGAAGTGCTTGTGCGGCAAGAGTGGCCTTAAAAGAGCAGCAGATGGATGAAATAATGGGCAGGTCGGTAATAACAATAATTAGGCTCCATCTACAGGGCGCCTTAAGGAGGAGGACAAGTAACTGATGGGCCAGGATCAGCCTTCCACTCTACTGTCATCCTGTTTACCATGGCTAATTATGGCTCAATGAGGAAGATGTGGGTATTATCATTAACCAATGTATAATCAGAAATAATTCTTTTCATTGGCTCTTAGTGAAACATCCTCTAAATGTCCCCTCATGCTGTGACCTTGTCCAGACCCTTAAAAATATTTTGTATAAAACAAATAATCGGGTAGTTACGCGTTGAAGCTGGTGATGTATGGAGCAGCATGCTCTTTAGCTGTCGCCTGAGACTAATTTCAGGCTCGTTACAGACAGGTCACTCCTTTCGCCTTTCTTTCTCTGACACTTGGTTACGTGTGTGTTCTTTAGCAGTTTACAGTCACATCTCTAAGCATCTTGAAGTCTGGTGGGTGGTGGTGCATTAGTCTATTTGGCTAAAGAAGTACGTGATAAAAGTCAGCGGCTGTAGCTACAGTTGCTCCTGAGTCAATAAATCTTTCAACCTCCCACCGTTGTCTCATGTTAACTCCTCAGTTATTGTCTAGTTAAAATGGTACATTTACAGTGTTCCAGCTGGTCTTGTATCTGCAGCATGGTACACCATCAAAAGTGAGTTAAACTCGAGCAGTAAGTGCTCATGCCTTTTCTGTGCATTTCTTTTAAAGACCCCAATGGAACACATCAAACTGGCTGTGATGGCTGTGATGGCTGTGATGCTGATAATGAAGCACCAAATACTGAACTGCTCCTTCTCCGAGCTGTAGGCTTAGTTTGTTTTTGTGCTTTGGAAGCTTGACTTTTCTTAAATTCACTGAGGCATGACCATTTATATGATGCAAAACCCTTAGAGAAGCAAGCCATTTAAAACTAATTTGTTTGTTGTAGTTTGTTGCTGTGTTTTTCACATTTAGCTTCAACTTGATTTATTTCAAAGATGTAGGTAATGAGCTGTAGAACTATTGCAAAGGGATTTCTAAGCCTTTATATAAATAAGAAACATGTTGCACATCTGAGAGCATGGCACACCTCTCAGCTCTTTGGTTTCAGGAGTACAATGTTCCACATTGAAACTGACTGTGTAATTTACACTTTTAATGAAAAATCCAAAAAGATTTGAACTCTAAGATGACAGTCAGGGTACAATATCAGAGACTTTATAAATGTAAGAAAGCATAATAATTGTAATAAATAAGGCAGATTAAGTATATCACCCAACTTTCTGTATTTGGCTTTAGGCTAGTATAAGGCTGTAAAGCTGTTGATAATATAAGCTGCAGATACTGCATTGCTTCATAAAACCACAGCCAAGATCCAAGACTCAGATGGTTAACCCTCGGGTCTTTGCACTGTACACATATGTGAAGAGGAGCTCTTGCGTCACGAGTACTGCTATTCACCCATAAAATGGGAAAGATTACATCCGTCTGGGATGAGGCAGTAAAATGGGCCAAATATGAGGTACGCTGAGCCTCCCAGAACCCAATAATGACAGCCCCTCGTCTGCCGGCCACAAAGATAAGAGGGGCCTGGACACCAGCGATGTGCTGCCACAGGTGTCTGCTCTTTTCTGCTCTTTCAGCTTCAGAAGTGGTTATCTTGCATAACTCCATTCATCTGTGGCATTATATTTATTCAAGCCCACTTACCAATACAAGGGGACACCTGACACGTGGGGCTGCTGTGCTGATGTGTTTGTTAAATGTGTTGGTTTCAACGTTTTTTACTCCATTCTCTTTACATGGAAATGTTTGTGTACACAAAATGTGTCATTTGTACTTAATAAGGGACGTTGAGTTTACTTTTATCACCCTGTGTGTGTCCAGTTGACGTTCTTCGTCAGTAGTTTGTGTCTAACATTTGAGAGACAGTTCCAGTTCCCAATTATACCGCAATAATTTTTTTAAGCAACAATTTCATTTAGCATCTGGCCTTTTGTTGGTACACACACGTTACAATCAGCCATGTTAATTTCAAGAAGCTAAACAAATCAGCAGAAGTAGTGTCCCATCATAAACCAAATCGCAGGCGGTTGGCTGTTTTCATACTCACACTTTACCTGATTGCTTCAGAGGGGGTTAGGATGGACAAACAGACCACTATGTGCCACTTGAGATGTGCTTGGAGAGATGGAAACTATGGCTCTTGTATGAATTTGTTAAATAAGTAATGTAAACACAAAATGCCATAAAGTAGAGCCACGTGTGCTTAAAATAACAATATATATATATGTTATATTTTTTTCTGGCAGACCCATATGCGAAGATCCACCTGATGCAAAACGGCAAGAGGCTGAAGAAGAAGAAGACGACAATCAAGAAGAACACCCTCAACCCTTACTACAACGAGTCTTTTAGCTTTGAAGTCCCATTTGAACAAATCCAGGTACGTAGCACATGGAGGAACATTGCTACATAAGTGTGTCTTTGTTGGAGACATTATGGTCAATATATTATCAACATTGAATCTCATTACCTGGTCAATCTGCATTTTCTCACTTGGATAATTAATTAATAATAATAATAATGCATCTAATTTACACGCAACACCTTTCCAGACACTCAAAGCACTTTACAGTCTTCTCAGTTATTATTTCACACCATATTTGGTGGTGGTAAACCTCTGCCACGGCTGCCCTGCATGAGACTGACAGAGACATATCAACCATACCACACCTATAGCCTCTCCAACCACAAACGCACAACATACTTACAAACACATATTTAGGCAAGGTGTCTTGCACAAGGACACAATGACAGACCTGCCATACACATTGTATTGCATACATGTTTTGAGTCTAATAAAGATGACGTGAAAGAGGCAAATCTTTTTTCAGGACATTATGAAATAGCTGTGAACAACATTATCTCCTCAGGCAAGACAGTAATCGAGTCAAATTGATTCAACCTGTCACAGCTCACAAATCACATGTTTTGACCATAAGCCTCAGATTCAATTTAAACTGTGGTGATCCCAATCAACCTCAGCCAAACAAGGCCCTTATTTCTCCACGCTAGTTCAGATATGTTCTCTAAATGTACATGTCTTATCACTTCACTGAGCCCGAGGTTCAGCACTAAATAATTATTACTACTTCTAAATGAATCATAAACATTGAATCAATTTGCAACGCTCAATAATAAAAGCTCTTACAATGTAATAAGGATTCCCAAACCCGATTTAAATGCAATCAATTTACTTATTTAACACATTAAAGCATCTTCATAATCAATATAGCTCTTTAGGTCTTTGCACAACCAGATCTGATATATAAAAAACACTCAAGTGCTTCAGGGATTTTTAATTACCAACTCATTATGTGTTTTAGGGAGTTTAATTTGTTAATCAATTTGCTAGCAGTTATTTTCTCTTCTGTATAAAAAGCGGCAAATGAATCTCTTTTATCACCACATGCAAAACGTTTCATTTATTTAAACTTGATCAGTGGACTTTAGTAATTAGTACAAAGATTTTTAATGATTTTTCAGTTTGGTTCGGATGGCTCTAGATAAAGTGCTTCAAACATTTCATTTAAAACCAATTATTGCAAGGTGAGAGACCTAAAAACTGGGACACATCATTTAACAAGTCATGCTGCATTACTACATTCATAGAATTTCAAACAGATAAACACAACGGCACAGTACATTTAGGGGCAATTTGTTATGGTTTTTACACTGATTTCTTAGCAGCCCAAAAACATCGGCTGTGCTTGTTAAATAAGGACATATGGTCTCTCATAATTATTAAATATATGGATGCTATATGAAATTATGTTATTTTACTGATTTCAAAGCCAGCAGGCTGCCATTTTTATTAAGTTACTCTTGATGTAGTCAGTTGAAGGTGAACGGCTTCTTTAAAAGGCAAATGGTTGACGTGGGACTCAGCATTGTCGTCGTGCTCACAGAGGCAGCACTAACCCCATGACAATATACCGGCCGATCGAAAGTTAATCAGAGATGGTTGTGTGCTCATTCATATTTCTTTACCACCGATTAATGCCCAGGTCCTCCTTTTGGCAGTGTCCTTTTGAATAAACACACGCTGAGTGCAAGACCTCTACATAATTAGAGTGCCTCATTTATTTGACTTTGAGAGACTAGCGCTCAGACACAATCAGAAATCAAACTGTATTAACTAAGGTTTGTATAATAATTAAATTAATTACACTCGTTTTAGTTCTTCGGCAAACAAACAAACCCTAACCTCTACATGTGGGTTTTCATAGCTATTATTACCTACACTAATGAGGTTACATATATTTTAGCTGCTATTGGTTGGTTGTTTTGTCTTATGGCAGAAAAAACTGAAGGTATTATTATGTAATTTTTATTTTTATTTTATTTTTTAAACCATCAGTAATGGGTCAATTTCAGGATAGAAGATTTATTTTTATTTGTTTGTACTATTGCAAGATAGGGCCAGAGCTAGTCACTAATGTCACCTGGGATCAGTAAAGAAACCATAATGTTTTTTTTTATGAAAGAGCTTTTACCCCTGACTATATATGAGTTTAAGTCCATGTCTTGACACTATTTCTGTTCTGATTGCAAGACAAGCCCGGTGTCTTCAGATCAGCGTAATACAGGTTTGTTACATCTCTGCATCTCATTCCCTGACATTTCCTCTTTTCTTGTCTTGTTTCCATAGAAAGTGCAAGTTGTTATAACAGTTCTAGACTATGACAAGATCGGCAAGAACGATGCCATTGGGAAGGTCTTTGTGGGCCTCAACAGCTCAGGGACAGAGCTGCGCCACTGGTCCGACATGCTGGCCAACCCCAGGAGACCCATCGCCCAGTGGCACGTGCTGAAGCCTGAAGAGGAGGTGGATGCTCAGCTCTCCACCAAGAAATAGACAGGGGCCCCTTTAAGCACCTGCCTTGTAGTACTCTTTAGCCAGTATGTGTAAATACCTCAGTGATATATGTAATCTGCCCCTCCGCCTCTCTACATTTAAGCTTTATTGCCCCAGATTCCCCTCCCACTTGGCCCAATTTGTTCAATCTGTTCCCCGTGGCCTCCCAATCCAAATGTTGTTTTCTATACGACATTCATTATTTTGCCTTTTTTTCTACTTGTTCTGATTTGGTTTTTCATTGCCATAACCTGACGTGCCCCTGACCAAAAGCCCCCTTCTTTTAAGCAATATGATCTGTATAGATAGCGCATGACTGAAAGAATTTATTGTACCACAGTTGTATATATAAGTATGCAGACAAAATGATTTCTAGTTTGTGTTTGTATGTTGTTACCTGTTTCCTAATATGTGTATATCTTGATGTTTTTAATAAGATGTTCTATTTTAAATTATGTAAATGCAGATATAGAGGAAAGCCAATATTATATATATCCCAGGATATAAAAATTCTACCTTATTACCTTATTGCATTCCACAAAAAGATCCAATCTGCTAGATGCCAGTGGAAATATGTTCACATTGTAAAGGACGATGTTTGCTTTACAATAGTATGTTCAGCAGAGGATTCATCACAGAAAAGACCAACAGTTAAAATACAAACGTACACACAAAAAAAATCCAAAATACAAGGCCATTAACTACTATGGTTCTGTGGGGGAAAAATATGCTGCTGGAGATTTACAAGCACATGATTTCTTACAACATTTTATACTTATTAAACAAAGACCTCCAGTTGAGTTGATGCAAACTGGTAGAGCGTCAATGCAAATCAGTTAGCGTCTTATTTTTTTTTATGTTGGACTAAAAAGGGTACATTATTTATATTACTTACCGAGTTAAGCTTATCTAAAACATTTACAAACACCCGGATGATAATAATGAAAAACTGTTAAAAAGCACCAACTTGTAGCCATTGTGTCCTTATGCTCGTAATTTTAACTGCTTACGTTGACCTGTTCAGTGTATTACCACACTTCACCGGGGATCTAAGGAGAAGAAAAAAAAAAAAGTTTGAAGATGAATATTTTTTAATGCAATTTAACATCTTGACTATTTTTCGTAAACTGCATGATTTTTTTTACAATCTTTAGTAAAAGGCGGAGGGTGGGAACGTCCTTTTGACACTGGGGGCTGTCTCTTCATATATATATGATGCCCTTGCCTTCAATCAAGAGTTGTACCGCTTACACTTGAGGTTGCTGTATTTCATTACAGTCTACTGACTTAATGTGGAGTGAGTTTCGAAACACTGCCATTTCTAGAGAGGTGAACTCACCCTCTCCTCATGCACACTCCCACTTCCTATAGTGGTCGTAGCTTTGGTTTTCTCTCGAGAGCAATGTCTTTGGATGCAACGGTGCCCTCAGTCGCAGTCTTTGCTTTGTGTTGCCTTCTTAACAGTGACAATAGAGCTAGCCATGTTAAAAATACTGCCAATTTTACCTTTCATGTGGCTGCTGTTTTGCACTGGATGTCTTTAAAACTAGTGTGTGGTGGCTGTTTTGTTTTTACAAGCAGGGGAAATATCCACCCATTTAATGAAGCTAAAAATACTATAAGAAAGTAATGAAGACAAATCAGTTAGATTGTTTTTTGTTTTATCATTAGTGTGCTACTACACTTGAAGCAACGCGAACCAACCGTAAAAGTTAATGGTCTATATAGGCGATTAGTCCATCATGTCCTTTACTACGGGTCCAATTTAAAGGAAGGAATCAGTTCAATCCATTAAAATACCATGAAGTCTCTTATCTTGGAGGAACCTCTTGCATATACTCGATGCTTATAGCTTCAGGAGGACTTTCTAAATGTTTTTCAATGTTAATGTGTAGTTGATGGCACTATAATGAAAAAGCTACTTGTCATTCCATAGGAGTCTCCGATGAGGACTGCTTTGTGTATCACTGTGACTGCGTGTGTGCTTATAGAGACGTAGATTTATCAGTAGGTAGCCAAACAGTTTGTTCTGTAGTGATGTCGTATAGCGTTTAATGCCATTTTTTTTCCTTCTACATACAGAAAGAGAGCGTGGCGATTGCCTGGCTGCAGACAGGCAAAAAGGCTATAAAAAATACATATAAAAAAGGCAGGGTGTTTTTGAGCAAGAGTGGATCGCTTCACACAGCATTTTGTTGATCACTGTGCAATACTTGTTCATCCCATAGTGTTAATGTGGTTGGCATTACCTTGAGAAAAGATCCTAACCCTAAAAAGGATGATTTTTGTCTCCCAAGTGAAATGTCCGTGACACAGTAGACCTGTAGGTTGGAGCGTGACACCTTTTAACCTCTTTTTAGGGTTCCTCCATTTTGACAGGTTTGTTTCTCTTCTTGCACACAGTTACAGCATCAGGAGTTTCAGGGAGTATTAGTTCAAAAACCAAACTAGAT
>JAVQKC010165558.1:0-25176 GCA_036025475.1 Philypnodon macrostomus
GATTTCATTTATGTTCAGCAGGATTATTGGCTCAATAAAAGTGCATCAAAACATTAATTAGTGAATTACTTAATTGTCATTAATCGAAGATGTACCAAACTCAATCCAGTTCTGCATCTCTATGATATGTACCTGTGTGCAACAGTTGAAACTGATCCGGCAATTTGTTTTTGAGTTATTGCGTTCACAGCTAGGATCTGCGGACACGGACGAACACCGTCGTGATTCCATAATATCGGCGACACGCTGTTTTCGCCGATATAATTATGAACATAACCAAAAACAGCCACTTATAATTTATTGTCCAACTCAGTAATCAAATCATATAACATAGTCACATCAATCAGGTGATCACAAATACAAAACTCATTCATATATTATAATAATTTATTATATGTACAGTTTATGTTTATACGTACAGTAAACCTCCAATAATCACAGGCATCAAAACATAGTGCAAACACTGATTTAATTTTTTTCTTCTTTTTTTTGGCTTAAAAACCACTAATAAATAAAGTTACCCGAGATATTTTTTAAATGCTGTTGTATGGTTTAGCATTGACTGTTTTATATACTACAGTATGAAGTATATACTATAAAATGCATGAATCAATACATTTACAGAAAATTCCTGGTCAGATTCCCTGGTACTCGTGTCTGCAGTGGCCCACGTTTAGAGGCTCTGCCTGGATACCACGCCTGGAACGCATATCAACAAGTGAGGTGAAGTGCTGAAACCCACAGTGTAAAACAAACACATACCTGAGCAGTTTGCAGCGGAACTCCTGGAGCCGGGGGTAGGCCTTGTCCACACTGGTGGTCTGCTTCTCATCGCTCCACAGCCTCTCAGCCGCGGCACTGGCTCTGGGCCTGGGGTTTAAACACAGTATGTATATGAATACAATATGTACTGTCGTTGTAAACGCATTAAGTTTGTATGTTTTTACCAAAGACGTGGCGTGAGGTTGGTGGCATCCACATACTCTCCCCACATGCACACCTCTCCTCCGATCACCAGCTTCTTCTGCTCCTCAGAGCCTGTGAATAAAGTCCACCTTTCATAAATACAGTGTAACAAATAATGTCACTGTTTGAGAAAAGGGGTTCAACCAAACCTGAAATTAGGGTTAGACTTATGTTTGAGAAAAAGGTTTAGAGTTTGTTCAGTCAACTATGAATTTAGCTGGGGACAAAAGGCAAAAGGAGCTCCAAAAACAAAAGTCTCCTTCTCTACATTAAAGCGCTTTAGTAATTATAAAGATTTCAGCAATGTTTTCCATTTGTACCTTAATAGTACATTATTCTTGACAATCTACAATTGAATGTTGATAATATACACAATAAAATGTGTCAATATATATTGTATATGGCTTTAAATAAAAAATAAAAAGTGTAATCTATTCACAGCATTTAGTCAGTTTGGACTAAGACTCTTTAAAATGTCACATCAAAGCCACCACAACCAAAACTCCCAAACTGGATCAGCCACAAGTCAAATACCACCACCAGTGAAAATTTAAAATTAGATTTGAGTGTAAAATATAGATCTGCAGATGTTTTCAACACACACCGGGAAAGTCGAGTGGCTGCACGTTGTAGTAAATTTTCCAGTCCTGGCCGTAGTTGATGTGGTTGATGTACCAGGGGGCGGCCAGGATCACACTCATGCCTGCTTTGGTGATCCTTTCCAGCTCAACGTGATAATCAGCTGGGACACCCTTCCAGATATGCAGCACTGTGTCCTTAGGGATCTGAGCAGGGCACAGACAGCTAATGTTCGAGGCTATTTTGACAAGCCCTTACACATTTAAACATTGCTAAAGCTCTGATTCTGTCCAAATACACCAACTAAGGCCTGACAGCAAGCTGTATATCAGCGAAATTGCCCCATATGTCTGCCCCAACTGCTATGGCATCTTAATCAGACATTGAGGGATTTCTAAGGGTTTTTATATTGTCCCTATTGGACACACTTACTTTGGCAGAGAGCAATGAAACTTGGTACAGTGATTCTCCACAGTGTACCCAACATAAAATATTATTATGACCCCACAATACAACAAACAGGAAGTCGGCCATTTTGAATTGAATTTTGGAAGTCAGGTAAATTTGACAGCCTCTAAATTGCACATACGTTGCCCGATTAGGCTCAAACCTGAAATACCTAATGACCCCCCGGCCCTGAACACATCTGACCAATATGATGGCAGTTACCTCTATAGCGCCCCCAATAGACTGAAAGAAGAATGTAGTTTTAGGGAAATTTACTAAATTTGGCAAAAACATTCTTCACAAACATCCAGAAAATCTAAAAAGTCAAACAGACCCTTCACATGTTTGTCATGGTCTGAGGGTGGGGCCTCTTAACAATATACAAACCCTTGACAGTAATAGTAGTACGCAGTTGTGGCAGACATATGGGGGCATTTCGCCGATATACACCTTGCTGTCGAGGACGACAGCGTAGGCCTAGTTAATTCATTCAAGTACCAAAATCATTCCAGTTCAGCGTCTTCATGATATGTAACTGTCCGGCAATGACCTGCGTTCACAGCTTTTGGCAGTAGTTAATTAATTAATTGATAATAATTAATCGTAGAAGTACAAAAATCCATTCAGTTAGGCATCTTTATGATAAATACCTGTGTGTAAAAGTTTAAAGTAATCTGGCAATTCATTTTTGAGTTATTGCATTCCCACATAGGATCTGCAGACGCGGACGGACAAGATTCCATAATATTGCTGTTTCACCGATATATAATACAAAACATTATGAACATAGACATACACGTGTTGTATGTGGCATTTTGGTGAAGGTTTTGTCCTCAGTTAATAAATTAGAAGCAGGAAAATGGGCTAGACATCTGGGTCAGACCGTCTTCCTAATATGCAGTGGTGAGAATCTATCATAAATGGTCCAAGGAAGGAAGCGTGAACCAGATGGATGATCATAATGTTTTACCTGATTAATGTCTAACAGCAACAACCATGTGTCCTTAGTGCCATCTCCTGGAACGACTGGTGCAGTGCAACAAATACTACCATTTTGATATGTCAACTCTTTAGTCTGGAGCTTTGGTGATATTTGACTTGTATACAAGCACATGCTCTAATGCACAGTTGACACAGCAGAATTCACAGCACACAAGTTAAGTTCTGACCCTTAAAGTTGAGGGGCCGCACAGTGTAGAAAGGGGCCCAGTTGTGTGTGGGCCCTGGCTGGTCCAGGTACCAGGGCGCAGCCAAAACCACCTGGAGTCCAGCTTTAGTGGCTTTGCGCACTTTACAAAGGTAACAGGGCTGTCTCCATACCTCCACCACAGACAGGAAACTGTGCTAAAACACAGGCTACAGCATGTCAGATCTCAAACAGGTCTTAAATAAGGTTTTCTTTTTTCTTTCTTTACTTCCATTCATTCAGGTTTGGGACTGGCACAAAGATTACCTGAATAGATTAGAAGGCCATATTGCAATAAATTTAGCTTGTTATGATTACTGCAATTTTATAATCTAATGTGATAGATGCTTACTGACCAGACAGTCTGTAGTGGTTAAATGGCCATACCTTTATGCTCTTAAGGAAATGACTTACTTTTTCATGGTAGTCAAACACATCCTGCCACACAATGGCTGTTCTGTTGAGAGCTGTTGTAATATTCACAATACTATGGGAAAAATAAACAATGATATGGTATGAAGATTAATGTCATGTATTGATTGTTTCATATCCATATCATAAACAGGATAAATATTTAAGGATACCTCTCCATATAAAATGCTTCCAGTTTGGTATAATCTGATCCAAATCCCATTTTCTCCATAAAAGCTTGGACATCAGGGTTTGACTTCCTGTAAGTATTTAACTTTAAGTTAATTATTCATTCAACTTACAAATTGTAGTAGTCATTTCTGTTAGCCTGTTAGTCACAGTATATCATGCCAGTGAATTGCAGGGCTAATTGAGAATTGCATGGCATATATATTACACTGCCAGTGTAAAAAAATAAAGTAAAGTATCATCTTAACAAGTTAATATAACATATATCTAAACAGCCAATGTCATGTGGGTAGCACTACCTCCGCCTGTTTCACAATAAGTCAGTGTTATGTTTAACTGAAAAGGACTTGTTTGGGGCAGGTTTAACTAATTTATCTCCTTATTTCAACCAACCAGCAAGCGAAGTTCACTTCGTCTCCCCCTAGGTGAATATAGGAGTCGGGAAACACAAGTGACACTTCCTTTAACATTCTGGACATGAACTGGTAGGTGGAAGCTACAGATGGGTTAACAGGACCAAAAGCCCCTGTAGGAGAACTCCCACGGTAGCAGGGTGTCAACAGGTCTGACTGTCCTGAAAGACACAAAACAGTTATTTAAGATCTTACTGGAGGTCTTACTGCAGACTGTGGTAGACTTTACCTTTTCCCCATGATTGGGTGTGGCCTGGAGAGTCAAACTCAGGTAGAACTCTAATTCCTCGCAATCTGGCATATGAGATGACCCGATGGACATCAGCCTGGGTGTAGATATGGGTCATAGGATGGTACGCCCCCTGCATCAGACCCGTAAGGTATTAATAAAGTATTCATGAAAACATGATAAACATGCAGTCATCTGTCACATTTTTGTTAGGTTTTGTGTTAATTACCTTACTAGACAAGTCTGGAAAAAATATGCTTTGGTAAGGGAAGGAGGGGTCATCCACTATGTGCCAGTGAAACACATTAAATTTACTATAGGCCATTCCATCCTAAGAAGCAAAAGTATAGTCATAATAATGAGTTATCAAAAATAATTAAACAGAACCATCATAGAACAGTAAAGAGTATTACCAGAGTTTTTAATATGGCCTGTAAGGGCAAATAATGGCGTGAAGTGTCCAACAAAATCCCCCGGAACGGGAACCGAGGGAAGTCCTCAATGTTAGTCTTGTTAACATAATACTATAGAAACAAGACAAACAGATCAGTCCATAAGTGTAGTGGCAGAGTGGGTCGGCATCATCATCATCCTGCAACCAGAGGATTCTGTTGTTGTGTCCCTAGGCAAGACACTTAACCCACATTGCCTATGTATGAATGTGGTGTGATTGATGTTTGGTGGTGGTTGGAGGGGCCGTACGTAGGCGCACAATGGCAGCTACACTTCCGTCACCACCAGTGACTGATTCTGGTGTGAATGAATAATGGACTCAAAAATGTTGTGCTTTGAGAAAGTCGTGTAGCATTGAAAAGAACAATATAAATGTAATCTATTATTACTGTTATTATTGTTATTATTAAACTGTATAAATATGTAAAGCTGGCACTCAGATAGGTCCACTCTGGGGGTCTACATTTCCTTCCATCATTTTGTTGGGCCCACTACTTCCATATTTTATACATTTTGCTGTCCTACCCTTAACTTAATCAAAGTCTCACATTTGAAACCCCTGAAATCTCATTTTACCATTATTTTCTTCACTCCACAAAGATGCCTCTGCCCCCAAAAAACTAATGACTGTCTATTATTTTGTGTAGTTGCATGACATGCTTTATAGTGAATATGCATTATATGTATATAGTGTACGTTCTTACAGAGCCTGAGTTGTCTTGATAGATCAGCTGACTGAAAGTTTCCAAGCCTGTGATTGAGCAGAACACATGAATAATGACCAATGTTCTATTTTTAAAAATGTCACACAACTTGTTTGATGGGTTTGATGTTAAAATTTCAAAACTACAGTTTCATTAAAATCGTAGGTTATAATTAACTGTTATTTAACCAAGCATGGGGCTGTGACTTTTCCCAAGTAATTATATACATATATATATATACATTTTATATCAGCAATACTCTTTTACACTATATGATCATATATAAAGCTCACACCATGTACCTCTTAATGACAGTGTACAGTGTAATTGCAGCATTATAGTGCTATAAACGTGTATATTATAGTTTAATTACACTTTAAGTACAATATCATATGAGTGTAATAATAGTATAATTACAATTTAATTACATGGTTAGTATGATGTATTAAAGCTGTAGCTACAATGTAATTACACTGTAATTTTTGGAGTAATGAGAATGTAATAACAGTGTACTTGGAGTATAAGTATAAGTATACAGTGTTATTACAATGTACTTACAGTTTTATAACTGTGTAAGTAACTTGGGAAATGCAGCCCATATTCTAAAGTGTTATTGGTTTGTGAAGACCAACTTCTCTTACTCAATGTTGTATGTTCATATTATATCACATGATGTTCATAATGATTCTAATCAAATTACCTCTTAGTGCACCCCACACTGATTCTGCTTCTAGGGTGCCATGCCCTGCTGAAACACTGAGATTGTCTGAAACATAAATATTAGTAGAATAGTAATAGAAGTTTAGATACATCTACAATAAAATATTTTCACAATAAGACTTTAAAATAATACTTACAGCGTTCAGAAGAGTCCTGGGCTGGATAACTCTGACAGTCATCTTTGTCCACACTAACCTCCAATATAAAGTTTGGGTCGTCACCATATTGTGGAGCAAGACTTTCTGTGTGAGAAAAACCACAGTAAGTAGTGAAGTAAAGCTCAGCAGTCTAATATATTCACAAATAATGGGTGTTTTTTTAATGTGTACTATGTTGAATAAGAATCCTTCTGGACAAACCAGCTCCCTATTGTCACTGTGTTTTAGAGAATGCAGTCTGTACAAAGCCTTGGTGTTTTTACAGTCAACATGACGCAACACACACAACAACCACAAAGAGCATTCAGGTTCACCACAGTGGAAAAAGGTACATTTGTCATCTTAATGTAAAACAATCCATAGTCTACCTTTAAAATGGCATGTCACAACATTTATTAGCCTATATAATTGTAAACAAAACAGAATATTCCATGGCTATAACATGCAAAGTGTTACTATAGTGTAGTACACTTCTGACTTACTTTCATGGAAGTATTCTGGAAAAATTAAAGTGAAATATCTCTTGAACGCCTGGTCCAGGACAGAGCAGTCCTCTTTGACGGCTGAGTGTTGTCCGTAGCCGAAATAGAAAGCCTCGGGGTTCAGTAGAACACGCTCCGGTGAGCTGGTAAAACTTTGGGGTAATGGCCATACCCCATGCGCCCTCTGGATACCAAGATTTGCCAAAAGCAGCAAAAACAAGGTCTGCTTTTGATAAATGGATTTCGTAGGAGCACGGACAGACATATCTTCCGTTACAGACTGCACTTGTCTCTGGAGCAGTTTGTAGCAGGTGAATCACATGTATCACTGTCACATGACACAACAATTGGGGAAGTAAATTTAGCGCTCCTATTGGACTATTTGAGTGTAATATTAACGCCCATAAAAGTTTAATAATATTTATAATAATGAAGACTATACACTCATATCACACAAGACATATTATTTTGACTTTGCTACATTGGCATGCTTTTATTTACGAACAACGTGTTGGGCTATAGACGATTAATAAACAAGTAAATACATTTGTAGTCACAAATACCCAAGAAGGACTATTATTTTTGTTTTACGTGGTATGTGCCTCTGTAGTTTTCACTGAATTGAACAGTTGTTATTCCAGGTAAAGATCCATCAGCCGTCAAATGTGTACGGCCATGAACATAAAATTAAATATACTATTGAAAAGATGTATTATAGCGTATATAGTTAATATGTTATAGTTTTAGTCGTTATGACGTAAGGCGTCGTCAGTGCGTGACGCTGCGTCTCTTTGTTGGCTCAGCAGCGGCGACGTTTTGTTGTTATTTTCGCTGCAGCTGAAAATCAGCCTTGGATCATTTGGTGTTCGTATTGTTCCGTAACTACCGTATCAGGCTTTTAGACCTTTAGGTGTGTTTATCACTGGCTGATAATCACCCTAGGAATGGACTCAGACGAGGGTTATAACTATGAATACGACGACGAAGAAGAGGAATGTAGCGAGGACAGCGTCGAAGAGGAGCCCGAAGACGACACCCTGGACCTCGGCGAGGTAGAGCTAGTCGATCCCGTGGTGGCTGGCGGAGAGCGAGATGAGTGCGGCGAGACTGGTGGCGGCGGACATGGCCCAGGCGATGAAGAGGAGGAGGACTACCGCTTTGAGGTTCTGACTGCCGAACAGATTCTCCAGCATATGGTGGAGTGTATCCGGGAGGTCAACGAGGTCATCCAGGTAGGTATTTTGGCATGTCATCGTCAGGAAACACCGCGGTCCAGCTTTGGTAGAAGCCTAAAAAGGCCAGAGACGTTAGCTTAGCATGTAGCATTAGCTTTGCAGCAAGTCTAGATTTGCTGGAAGTTTTACATTGACAGTAGCACCTATGTCAACAGTATATTTTTAACTAATGTTGAACATATGTGTGGCATTTTGATACTAAATATAGCCAACTACACAACTATCTACTTGTAAAAATACATTTTCATTTATATTTCCAGGAAGTAGTCCAATCCCTGTTGGAAAGTTGGCAGTAGCTTTTGCTAACGTTAAGCTAATGTTAGCTTCCTAGTTAGCATGCTCGCTAACCAGTAACCGTTATCCTAGCATTTGAACGGAACAGTACATACTTAGTTGTGCATTATGTTCAGTGTAAATGACTGCCATCCAACTGACCAGAACACACTGTCTCAAATAACATGTAACAAGGAGGTGTAAACATCTTTTAACATGTTAAAACAATTTGATCCGAAAGGCTTGGTCATCGACTTGGTTACCGACACAAATGTCTGACTAAAGTGCTCTTCCGTATATGATATGTTATAACATCTAGCTGGGTTATCATATACACAGTCATAACTTCATTGTTATTACCTTTGAGCTCAAACTGATTGAAGCTTATCATGTTCTTAACTCGGGCCTCCATTTCCTTTCACTTGGCCTCACATGGTCAAAGAATCAAATTTATAATGATAATGTTACTTGCAGCGGTAATCAGGCCTTGATTATGAGACATTTTAACAAAATGTATTATACATACTCCTTATTGGGACCTTTGTCATTTTCAGCAAGCGGTGTATCTATGTTTGTATGTTGTTTGGTTGCAAATATTTTTTTGGCACTATAAAGACACATTAATGCTCACACCTGTGCACATTTTGATACCATTTTAAATGTTATACAAAAGCTTGTTTTAAGTGTGTGCTGTTTGATGATAATCATTACATTAAATACATGTTGTACATGACCAAACAACATTCTGTCAGATTAGAGCTTTTTTCTAATGCTCTGCTTATATTGAGTATTTCGAATACGATTGATATATTTTATATATATATATAAAACTGTAAGTACCTTCAACTTAAAGAAAACAATAGAACAAAAATACATATACATTTACCAGGTCAATGTGCATTTTAATAAACTATTGAAGGAGCTGTTCCTAACTTACTGTACTTACTTATTTTTCTTGAAATATATTACAGTTGCTTAACTCAGAAAAGCACACATTTATATTTTCTATAGACAAAGCCTGGTGAGCCTGATGCAAATAAACATGTAAAACCACAAGGCATTGTGCACACTGCCTGGACCGGGAAGAAGAAGGCACATTATTCTGTGGAACAGACTGACAATTATTCAAGCCATTCTTATACAGCAAGCTGTACTTTTACTTTGAATTTAAAGGGTTATTTAACCAAAAGCAGATTGATAATTTGACAATTAACCATTTGTGGCAAAGTGGCTGATATCAAATACTGTGCCTTCCTTTTAACTGACTTAAAACAATAATGTACAGTCCTCTGTACTATTAACATCTGAAACTGTTTATAGTCCTCTGTACTATTAATATCTTCTTTGGTAAACCCTACTTGAATATTATATTTGTGGGGTGGCAGTGGGTAAGTGTTCACCCTGCAACCGGAGGGACTCGGTTCCTCGAATTCTGCTTGAGCACATACTGTAAATAAAATGTTTGGCATACCTTTACATGCATTTTAAAGTTAACAAATCATTCATCCTATGAACTAACTTGAATATAAAATGCATCCCTTGTCTGAGCTGTCTGAATAAATATGTATTTTTTTATTTTAACTTAGAATCCAGCAACAATCACAAGAATCCTGCTCAGTCACTTTAACTGGGACAAAGAGAAGCTTATGGAAAGGTAAACATATCAGCAACTTGCTCACACGTGCTCTGGTCGGCTGTTGATTATTGTTTTGATATTGCATTGTTTTTCTGTGTCCTTTAACACAGGTATTTTGATGGTAACCTGGATAAACTTTTCTCTGAGTGTCATGTCATCAACCCTAGTAAAAAGCCCAGGATCCGTCCTCCAATCAACACGCGATCATCTGCACAAGACATGCCCTGTCAGATCTGCTATCTCAACTTTCCCAACTCAGTACGTTTTATAGACATAACTTTCTGTTCTATTATGCATTTATTTGAGATACAATATTTCTGTTTCTGAAAGATAATTAAAACACTCCATTGCTTCTGTCCACCAGTATTTCACAGGTCTGGAGTGTGGACACAAATTCTGCATGCAGTGTTGGGGAGATTACCTGACAACCAAAATTATAGAGGAAGGAATGGGACAGGTACAATGCATTTCTCTAATCACACATTGATGTTTTTATTGACAGAAGTCTAATGCTCTGTCTCTGCTTTTCTTTCAGACCATTTCTTGTCCTGCTCATAGTTGTGACATTTTAGTTGATGACAACACAGTCATGTGAGTTTCTAAAGTTAAACATTATTAAGTGAACTAATGTATTTAAAATAACACATAAATGGGAATGACAGACAGTTTATTACTTAAAGCAACACTAACCCTTTACCTCATCAACCATTCAATTATACTCTTAATTTAAATAAACACACAATTGTCTAGTTTTGGGTGACCCTCTTTTTAGAAAACAATTATTAAAAAACAACTGGAAAACATAAATATAAAGAATAATAATACAACTTTTTTTTTTTACATGTGATCCTTTTAAGTCAGAAAAAAATCAGGTCAAACACTGAATCTATATTGTGACTCCATTAAGAATCCTTGCTTTACTGGGTGAAAAGGCTGGCAAAAAGTTACACAGCAGTTAAACTCTTGTAATAAATGGTCCTGCTGAAGCACAGGATAATCTGTCTCTAAAGCTGGCAGTAATTGTCTTAACCTACATGTGGAACCCACCAGTGAGCAACTACCTTCAATGTTTTCACTCACAATGTGCTTTTGTTATTGTCAGGATCTGACTTTTGATGCCATTTATGTGTTTAATAAATGTTAGCAAAAGCATTAACACATGGTTGTTTTTTGTAGGCGCCTCATAACAGATTCAAAAGTCAAGTTGAAATACCAGCATTTAATTACAAATAGTTTTGTAGAGGTAAGTCTCGTTTATGTCGTCATCTGGACTTCCTTGTTCAGTATAGGCCTTCATCTTTGAGTGTTTTGTTTTGTACCACAACCTGTTAGAAGCTCTGTTAAGGTTCTAGTGTAACAACTACTGGGTGGGGTTTTCCATAAAGGCATGACAACAACTCTTTTGCTACAGTGCAATCGACTGTTGAAGTGGTGCCCCGCTCCAGACTGCCACCATGTTGTCAAAGTTCAGTACCCAGATGCCAAGCCAGTCCGGTGCAAGTGTGGCCGACAGTTCTGGTGAGTTCAGGGCTTAGCTTTTTTCTAAGGTCTTTTGCACAATATTGTATAATGTAATTATTTACAATCATCACTTTTTCACAGTTTCAACTGTGGTGAGAACTGGCATGATCCGGTTAAGTGTAAGGTAAGACATGAGGATATAGACATCTTTGAATGTCTATATCTAATATTTGAATGTTTTCTGCCTTTTCCTTTACCTTTTAGTGGCTGAGAAAATGGATTAAGAAATGTGATGATGACAGTGAAACGTCCAACTGGATTGCTGCAAATACTAAGGTATAAAATGTGTCTTGTATTGTGGAACATATGGAAATATGTATTTGTCTCTGAAGTATTTGCTCAAAGTAAAACACTCTTGTACTATCTTTCTTTCCTGTTTTACAGGAGTGTCCAAAATGCCATGTGACAATTGAGAAAGACGGGGGGTGTAATCACATGGTCTGTCGAAACCAGAACTGCAAGGCTGAGTTCTGCTGGGTGTGTCTGGGGCCCTGGGAGCCCCACGGATCTGCCTGGTATGATCACAAGTTCAATTTATTGACTATCTAGAGCATCTAGAGGTCATACAGAACATAAATGCTGGTTGTCTCATTATAGAGCATAAGTATATGTATCTTAGTTGGAATTTAGTATCTTTGGACACATATATTTATTTTTACTTTCTGTTACCTTTTAGGTACAACTGCAACCGCTACAATGAAGATGATGCCAAGGCAGCGCGAGATGCCCAGGAGGTAGTTACTTGCCCTCACCCAAAAATCACTTTTTATTCTCATTGCATCCCACACTTAGTGAGACACACTCTTTCTCAGATCCATTTACATTTATCAGATGTTATGGCATGATGAGTACGTCATGCTTTTTGATATCTTTTTGGGATCGTTTTTGCCAACATTTGGAGCTTGATTTTGATGGCTTTCCCACAGCGCTCCCGGGCGGCCCTGCAGAGGTACCTCTTCTACTGTAACCGCTACATGAACCACATGCAGAGCCTGCGCTTTGAGCACAAGCTGTACGCTCAGGTCAAGCAGAAGATGGAGGAGATGCAGCAGCACAATATGTCCTGGATTGAGGTGCAGTTCCTGAAGAAGGCTGTGGATGTGCTGTGCCAGTGCCGCTCCACACTCATGTTCACATATGTCTTTGCCTTCTACCTCAAGAAGAACAACCAGTCCATTATTTTTGAGGTGAGCCTGAGGACGTTCTTGGTCCACATGACGGCATGTGAAGCAACATATGTTTAAGTTCCTCCAAACTCGGTCTATTTTCTCTAATCTCCACGCTTCTATTACTGTTATTAAACTATTATTAAACTGTTATTAATACTATTAAACATAGATATCCCATTCAAAGCCATGTTTTTGACTGCTTGTGCAGCCGAGGGTTAACTGGTTAATTCCTGTAAGCAGTGCTATGATTCAGAATTCTATATTTTGTATATTTTGTCTATCAGAACAACCAGGCTGATTTGGAGAACGCCACTGAGGTGCTGTCTGGCTATTTAGAGCGGGACATCTCCCAGGATTCTCTGCAGGACATCAAGCAGAAAGTCCAAGATAAGTACAGGTCAGTAGTGTGTGTGGTGTGGAGATGATAAACAAACACTTGAAATATGAAATAAAACTTGTGGGTATCATGAGTGTTAACCTTGTGATCTGTCTGCAGATACTGTGAGAGCAGGCGGAGAGTGCTGCTACAGCACGTCCATGAAGGCTATGAGAAGGACCTGTGGGAGTACATTGAGGATTGAGGACACGTCCCCATGCAACAGACTCTTGAGTATCTTGACAAACTAGAGCGCTGATGCAATTAACAGGGCAGCACGGGCCGTCTGCCTCTTCTCTGACAAACCAACCACTTTTGCATCATTTCCCTGGATTTGTTTAACAAAATCTTCAAAGTAAATTCTATTTAAATAAAAGGTAGAGTAATAAAGAAAGTGTTCTACAGTATTGTTAGCAGCAGAGTGGAGTCTTGAGAAAGCAGAGATCCACCTTCTCCAAATACATCCGTTTGGCTTGTATTGTAACACCTCCCTGATCTTTCTTCTGTTTTTGCTTGTGGATCTTTCTGTTTTTGATTTTGACTTTGTTTTCCCATTAGTGTGACATGTTTTCAACAGCTTTAATCGTCCTGGCCATGTCTGCGTGTGTGAGCTCTGTCTGGGTGCCTGAATGTTGAGGCTGATAAAGGGGCAAAGACATTTCAGGGTGAGGAGGAAAAACGACAAAAGAACAAAATAGTGTATTTTTCAATTTGTAAATAGTCCATATGCATGGAGTCAAAGAGCAAGGGTGGCACGTGTTTGCATAATTTTCAAATATTTATTCTTTAACCAATATTGAAAGGTGTACTTCCGCCATGTTGGTTGAGTGTGTTCCTCTGGTGTGAGGGGAAAGTGGAGGTCTTGAGGCTCTGGCCTAGCCTCTGTTCTTCAGAGCAGTTCACCTCAACACTAATAACTCTAACAGGGCTGCTAAAGAGAACTTTCCTAGTTGCCAAGCGATCAGAAAGTACTCCGCCGAGTTTATCTAGGTGATATCAAATGCATTTTACGACTAAAGTAAGGTAGAATGCACCGGCTCCATGTCCCTTATTCTAATCATTTGAGTTTTTCCTCTTAGTTGTTTTTAGAGGTGTTTAACATTAAAGATATGACTATTATTTGCAAGAGCCAAACTGAGTGACATTCACTCCTTTTTATTTTTTCCCCCCTTTTCCCAATGTGGCTTGAGATGGCCCTTTGAAGCTGAGCTTGCACCTTGGGGATGACGAGGGTAGTAGAATGTAAGGACAGCACACAGAGTGCTGCTAATTGGACTGGTTCACTGTCAGACAGGCCTGCAGTGAGACTGAGATGTGCTTTAATAGAGCTACTCAGATGGACTTATGAGATCCTTCATATGAAAATAGGGCAAACTTCTAAACGTTCTAGGACTGTTTTATAACGCTGTTATGCTTTTGCATTAAAGACTGTATTTTTCAATAGTGAGGATGTCATTGAAATGTCAGTGCCCCTCCAGGAGTTGTTTTATGTGGTCGCTCTGTTGTCAGGCTCCGGACTTGTGGATGGCTGTAAGTGTGTCAGACATGGCGGTCTCAGGTTGTCTGTAGTCACATGACTGAACAGCCTCTGCAGGTCTTACCTGGCAGGTGAGTGTCCACCATCTTTAACACATCCTTCTCCCTGGTTCAAATCCTTGGGGATTTCTTTCCCAAACGCTTCTTATGTGTTCAAACGTATTATTTTATCCTAGCAAATTATAAACTGTATTGTTTATTTGAATAAATGTCATGAGAAATATCATTTTGGGAGTAATGTGTGTGTCATTAGAATAGGATTGGTTCTGTCTACCAGGATACTTTAGTGTCTTTCACTCTGCAGCAATGTATCTGACACAGCTGTGGTCTTCCATTCACTTAATTTGGAGACATTTCAATGTGTTGAATTTTATGCAAAATGTCAGGCCTGATTTTTGTCAGCATTTTATGAAATTTTATCATACACCAAAAAAGCAATGACTCATGGTGGCACTTTTCAGATCCTGTCATGGCTAATTCCAGGACTCTTTACTTCGTCTGTAGACCATGTAATCATTAAATAACCCAAATGTTGTGCAGAGACATCTACACTTTAATACTTTTCTACATAACCTTGATGCCATCAAAAGGTCTCTTTCCTTTTTAGTGTAAATGTGGGACACACTTGTCTGTTTTGAAGAAAACATTAAAGTTAAAATGTTGCAAACATCTTACTGGTACGGGTGGTTGTTTAACAGGAAAACTATGGGCCACTGTACTACATTTTAAATGACCAAACTATAAATATTTTAATGAAATGCACTGAATGAAAACTAGGGGGCATTTGCAGCTCATACTAGTTCTGTAGCTTTTGGAACACAACATTCATCGCCACAAAATAACTTAAAATAAGTGGGTGAAAAAACATTTATTAAAAACTGCAATGTCATTCTTTCATTCTCCACAGGTTTACAAAACAATATAAAAATTAAATAAGCTTTTTCAGCTGAGGTTAGATTCACAGTGATTAAAAGGATGCTGAGGGGCTTCACATCCTGGGTCACTTCAGACCTGTTCAGCAGCTTTAGACAGAAAACTTAAAACAATCACTGTCTGTGAAATACAACAGTCCACACGATCTCTGTCTCTCTCTGTAAACACACGGACACAACTGGCTGCTGAAGAATTCATTTATATATAAAAATACAGCCCTCAGTTTATAAATGTGGACATTTACAAAAACAATATCACAAAAGAGGCACTTATTAAGGCCTAGGTGTTTGACAGTCTAAAATATTTGTGTAAACCCAGTAGATTGATTGTGCCATGGTAAAAAATAATCACTTATCAATCAATTATTCTAGCGCATTTTTGGATAAAGTGGAAAAATGTCATACAACCTAATAGTTTTATATGACTAAAATGTGCTGCCATTGTTAATTTGGTCAGCATTAGGCTAAGGAAGAATCCAGAATTGATAGATACCAGGGAGCTACAAAGCTCGGCCAACGTTATTAACTTCCCGCCACAAGGGGTCAGTAAAATAAATGATTAGTTGCAATGAATAGCTTGGACTGATCAATACCTTGGCAGAGGTCTTCACGTCCATATTTTTAATAACCACTAAACTGGATAATAATTTGGTATTAAAATCTGGAAACCCCAGGAGGCACATTTCTTATAATTCTAAAGGGGTAAAAATCTTCCATTCAGAGTCTTTGTACCCTACATGACCTTATCAAACAAAATAATAACTGACCATTTGAGATTCTGAGTGCCAAAACGGTTATAAAAATATGCATAGACTCTACTCTTCCATTTTGAGCCATCCCTTCTTGTAGTCTATGAGCAGTTCCAGGTAGTACTTCCACTCAGGCTCACTGTCATACCTGACCTCGAACACGGTTTTCAGAGGATTGGGGTGTGCCTTGTGAATGCGTAGGACCTCTCCGTGGTACCACACTTCGGACTTGTCATCTTCCTCGTACAGATGGCTTATCCTCTTCCCCACCAGGTCGGGGTAGTAGATCTTCATGGCCCTCCTGGCCCTCTGCACGGCTGAGCGCAGTACCCAGCGCCTCCTGTGTTCAGCACTGTGGCAGACCGACAGGTAAGGGCAGTACTTAATCTTCAACAGTGAGCTGCGTTTTCGTTTACTGTTTAGAGGGCGTAGTGAATGGGAGATTGGGCCTGATGTCCGCTTCCACCTCCTCACAAGTTCACTGCTTCTCTCAGGACTGAGTTCTGCTTCTGATTGTCCGGTTTCTAAGTGCGATTTATCAGAGTCTAAAACCGGCTGGTAGCTCATCCTTTTCCTGTTAAACGTGCGTCGGAGTTTGAGAATGACACTGGAACAGCTCTTCGATTTTTCCTGAGATTGTCCTGCTACAGAAGGTTCAAAATTGTGGTGCATAGTATTGGAATTTTCAGACATTTTTGGGAACTCCTCAGATGCCAAAGGACACATCCAGGAATCCCCAGTTATAACAGAAGATTGAGAATCACCATCTTGTTCCTGGTTTGTTACAGGGTCCATTTCAAGGTGATTTTGGGGTTCCTCGTCTGATGAACATTCCAGAAAAAAGCTTCTTGAACTGCTTTTAATTCTGCTTCTTCTCTTTAGAAGTGACTTGGTGGCTTGCAGTTCCTCTGAGTCCTGGTGAGGTGATGATGAAGGAGATATGGCTGGACTTTTGCGGCTGCTTGGCCCCTCGCAACATTCCTCAGGTTCAGCATGAATAGAAACACAGATTTCTAATCCTGCAACACAATAATTGTACATGTCAACAGTTAATAATACAGGCATGACACTAAATGTGGTTGTTAATAATAATAGAATATTGGATTATGGGAAATAGACTCAAGATTTAGTTTCATACTTCATACTGCAGCCACTTGAGTTAGATTAGTTTTTACATTTTGTTAAAACATCACAGCAATCAAGTGAAAACTCCACAGCAGCAAAGTGGCCAACACGGTGTTGCATGTAAAGTTTCCATGTTCTCCTCGTATATATGGGTTTCTTTGAGAACTCTGTTTTGCCCCCATCAATTTAAACATGCACAATGAGCTATTTCTCCAGCTGAGTCCTGAAGAATGGGTAAAATGTATAACAAATACATCTACAGGGACAATTAAGTAGTACAAAACCTTACCGCTACCTTCAACTGTACACATGGTCCAAACTATTATAATGGTCAGTTACTGTCACACACATATATATACTGTACTTTATTTTTTTTCAACGTAGAAAATGAATAGTTCCTTCACCAATGAGGCAAGTTCAGAAAAAAAGAATTATGATTTAAGGGTAGAAAGACTGAAGTGAGGAAAGATGGTGCCCCACACCATGTCCAGAGCAGTGCCCTTCCCTAGAAGCACACTCACATCAACTACAGTCAGCCCTACTTCCCTCTATGGTGAAACAGCACAGTCCGGGAGGAACTGCTCTGAAAAAAAAATCTTCTGAAATTATGAACTTCTCTCACTTCTCAGTCTGAATAAAACCCCACAGTCAGCCATTTGTAATTTGATCCAACATGATTAATACACACAACGTGAAATGACAGAAGTTCATTTTCCCAGTGGCTCAGGGCCAGCGTGAGTCATGCTTGATTAGTACAGAGAATCATAAACTGCTGATTTCCAGTAAGAAGCACAGAGGAGGGTATAGGCGAGAAGAGGAGCACTATATACCTGGAAGCTCTTTTGGACTTCATGTGAAGATGACTCTGTTGAAAAAGAATGTTTATTAACTAAAGACGCTTTAATGAATGTATAGCTTAAATCCAAAGTGTTATGGAGATTTCAAAAATCCTATTACTTAAAAACAACACTACTAGTTTCTGTGTGAAATATAATACAAATATGTCAAATATTTTCTGCCTGGGGAGACTTTCTGCCTTGGGATCACGGTAGGCTGGAACCTATCTGTTCTGTTTTTGCTAATAAAATCATTCAGTATTATTTAGTAGTATTATTTATTTAAAGTAACTTTAAATAAACACTATTTAATTGACATTTACAGCTTCAGAAATGTTGTGAAACCATTAGGGTCATTGCGACATCAGTTAAATCCAACTTGATTTTGACTTGTTCATTAGTTACTGAGTGTAACTTCCACAGTCTTAGCAGACATTTGAAATACCATGTTAACTATACACATGTAAGCTACAAAAATCTTGCACCAGCCCTGACTTTAAAATGCCAAACCCACTTTTTTCACCTTAACACCTCAAATATGCTGTTGGTTATACAGTATCAACTATAAATTAGACACTTGAATCGACATTACATTTTCTATTGATTTCACATTGAATCAGCAATCACATTAGTGACTCACCGAACTGTTTGCAGACGCAGGTGTAGTACAGCAGGTTGACCACATCTGCGTACACACTGGGGAGGTGCTTGATGGACATGAGCCTGCGGAGGCGCGAGGAGCAGGCCCTCTTGTGCAGCTGGATCAGGGTCTTTTCCTCCGAGAGCGTGGCAGGCCGCAGTTCCACCTTGTGCTCCTGCAGCACCTGGTCAATCAAAGCCCCCTGCACTGTAGGGAACAGCACCTCTTTCACCACCAGCATGGGCAGGAAGATGGCGCCAGTCCGCACCACGAACGGGAATGGGCAGCGCTCCTGGGAGGTGTACTCGGTCAGCCGCTGAAGCACCAACTGCAGTGAGGACTTCATCTCCTCATTCAAACACGCCTCTCTACCCTTCACCCCAAACAGGCTGCTCACTTTCTGGCTTTTGCTGGAAGCAAATGGAAGTTCCATTTTATACAACCAGGCCCTGAGAGTGTCCTCTGATGTAGCCATCACAGATTTGGAGATTAGCTTGATGAGCGATTGGTGAAGTTCAAAGAAATGTTTGCGAACGGGCATTTGGAGCTCAATTTGGGACACAAGGGCTTGGGACACAAGGGCTTGGGACACAGGGACTTGGGACACAAGGGCTTGGGACATAAGGGCTTGGGACACAAGGGCTTGGGACACAAGGGCTTGGGACACAAGGGCTTGGGACACAGGGGCTTGGGACACAGGGGCTTGGGACACAGGGGCTTGGGACACAAGGGCTTGGGACACAAGGGCTTGGGACACAGGGGGTGCCGATACGAGAGGTTTGGTTGTTAGCTGGACAGTACGGGGGAGGTTGGTTTCAGGAAGGATGATGTTGTAGGTGGACAGCTTGAGGCACTGGGGAGGGATATTCAGCAAGTTGAGCTTGCTCTCGGGACATGGGGGAGCGGAAAGGCCTGCGGGAGGGGTGTGTGCAGGAGTAGATGTTTCACTCCTAGGAGATGAGTTTCTTTGTGCACTTTCAGCACCAGAACAATCTTTGTCATACACATTTTTAGCAACATCATCCGAGTCGCATTTCTTAATTTCCAACATAGCCCCACAGTCAGGCATATCCGTTTCCTCTGGTTCCCGTTTGATTATATTTAGTTCTTCAGGACACGCTGACATTTCCAAGCAGTTGTCTTCATCTGCTGGATCAACTTTTTCTCTTTTAATAATCAGAGACTCTGTGTTCTCCTCAATAGGCTTCGCTTTTGGAAGATCTACTTTTTTGGATGTTATAGCACAGGTGCGTGGAAGTTCATCCAGACTTTCTTGTTTGACCCTGACCTGTGATGGTGAGGTCTCTAAGCGAGACTGCTGCGGGTTCTCCTCTGGATGCTCTTGTTTCACAGTCACCTTCACATCTAGATGTTTTGTATGTTTGAGGGCCATTTCTTTCATTGGTGGACTTGGTGACGGTATGTCTTGAGAAACTACAGATTGTGGTTTGAAATGTTGTACTGTGCTTTCATTGACCTCAGAGTGCACCGGTCTATGAGGCAGTCTGCTCAAACACATCTGGAGGTACGTTTGGTAAGGAGCCAAGCTAAAGACATTATTTATAACAGGCATGGGATGTGAGCTATCGCTAGCTTTCATTTCAGAGTTCTCCATTCTGATCTTTTTTCGTTTATGGTCTGCTTCCACCACATACACATCGTCATCATCATCATCATGTATTTTTATAGGGGAGGATACGGAGATGCTTCTTTTCCGTGGGCCTATAGGGAGATTTACGTTTTTAGTGTCTGCTGCGAGAGGAGAACAGTAGAGAATCTTCTGCGTATTTGAACTGTTTGCTAAAGCCATGTGCGTAGGGGAGATGTGGGAATGGTTAAGGTAGGATCTGACGTGACAGGAGTGGTGTCTGGAGCTGTGCAGGTCAAAGCCTAAGTGAGCTGGGGCCACTATAGGAGGCCCCACATGCACGCTCCCTGAAGCTGGTCTCATGTGCACGCTTCCTCTCGGGGCCCCCACAAGCACTCTCCCGCCCAGGGGACCCACGTGCACGTTGCTCCTCGGAGGGCCGAATCTGTTGTGTGCCTGAGTGCTAGAAGGTGCAACAGCTGACGTTCTAGGACACGTGGTAGGGCTGGTTTGTTCCATGTGTAAAAATGGAGAGGAATGATCTGTATGTTGGGTAGAGTTGTCCTTATGGAGGTGCATGTGTTTAGGTGGAATTGTGTTCATGTATTTGGAGTGCCGTGTGTGGAGATGTGTAAGAGTAGGGTGGATTGGACTAGTATTTACGTTTAATCTAGGGACCATATAACTGGGATAGTCATATCCTTGTAAAAAAGAAGGATTTGGTAAAGCTTCAGTTCTTGATGACGGCAGAGAGATGTCCCCATGCAGTGATGGGGACAACATGTAATGGTCCCCTGGTGGTTGTATGACATGTTTTAGGACCACAGGGACCTCCTCTGTTTGCTTGGAGCCAGTCTCTTTACTCTCAGTCCTTTTCTCTACCTCCACATTAGCTGGGGAATAGTAATAAACTGGGTGCTGCGCTGCTTGTCCATATTTGGAAATAGGAGAGCGGTTGTGATAGATCACAGGCTCGTATGTAGTATGGGAGGGGAAGGGGCCAGGGAAGGCTCGGGGAGAGCCCTGTAAACACTGGTTCTGCTCACTCACAGACCCAAACACTTGCTTCAATTTAGTGGGAATGTAGGTCTGATCAAGCACAGTGGGCTGAGTATGCGCTCGCTCAGGGCTGAACATAGACTTCTGAGTCTCTGCCTGGGCCTCCATGTGTAAGCGCCTCTGCTGGAGAAGAGCGTCTGCTGCTTTGTGCTCATTTGACAGAGAGTCAGAATACAGAGGCTCACCTGTCCTCCAGATACGCTCATATGCTCTATTAGAGAGAGGAGGAGAGGCCTGCTCCACACTGTATCTCTGGCCCATAACACAGCACAGCTCACTGCAGCAGGGGCTGTGTCCATAGACTGGTCGAGGAACCGCCAGATATACAGGTTTATCAGGAGACACTCTCTCATCTCCAGCTTGGCCTTTTCTCACAATGACAGAGGCAGTGGACTGAGGGCTGCTGAGCCCAGGACTTTTGGTGTACAATGAGAAGCCTTGTTTTGCTGGAGTGTGTCGCTGACCAGAATGGCTCTGCTCCGCACCGTTGTCTTGTCGATAAATGATGTTGTGTAGTCTGTCCATACCAGAGAGGTGACTCACTGGGCTTCTCCCGTCCACAACAGAACTCTTTGAGCTGCTCCAGGGGGCCGGGAACACTGCTCTGTCTTTTTCTCCGTGCTCATATGAGAAATACTGCTTTCCCAGGAAGCCTGACACGTTCGGAGGCTTGGACAGTCCGTTGGGAGTCATATTTTCATTGTATGATGGCATCCTTCTCCTAAACACTGGGTCAATGATAGTCTCCACCGAATGACTGCTCATCATGTATGTTGGAAAAGTAGTTCACACCTGGAAAATGAAAAACAGTTGTATTCAGATCATAATATGACATGCAACCAGGAAGTAAACACAGAGTTGCTTCCAACACGGCAATCATAAATAAGGGTAAAAGTTTCAAATGTTGCTACAGTGTAGTGTTTGTTAAACAAAACAACCCAAGTGTAAAACCACTCTTTTGATTTCTGACCTTTCAGTTTTGCGCATCGAAACCTTTGAGCACGTGATAATGTGAACCGCTAAACCACAGCAGAGCCATTGAGGTCCGTATGTATAGTGCGCAGAACACCTACAGCCACAATCCTGCCTCAGTGCACCGGCTCAACGCCCACACGCCCGGGTCTTTCTCCCTTTAACTCTATGTGAAGGGCCGCGCTGGGTGTTCTCAGCTACATGAACCACACTGTGGTTAGTGCGCTATACTGTCATGCCTTCACCACAAACGTGTGAGAGTATAGGACAAGCCAACAGAACACATGTTTTTATCATCCGTTTTCAACCAATGCATTCATCTGATAACCTGATATAAACACCGCAACATTTCCTGTAGTCACAAGAGATGGACACAACAGTTTCAACCAATAGAAACGCGACGCGCCTGGACAGTAAAACGGAACTTTAACAGTGGAAAAAAAAAGTTTCCTGCCAGGCACTATTTTAGCTGAGTGTGAAGACGCGTGTTTATCAGATATGAGCCAGTATCATAAATACTTCCTGTGTGAAGAGTCTGCTCTAACGATCTGTTCGCAAAGATATGTCAATAGCCTAACACCTTTAGAGCTGACGCGCTGAACACACTGACTGGTTCGAAAAACCGAAGCAACCCTGGCAAACGAGCACCCAAAGCCCGCTACAGAAGGTGTCCTGAACGGTCATGTCTTTGAAGAACAAACACTGTCAAATCAAAACACTGCTCTTTCGGACCGAGACTCACCCCTTGGCTGCACTGACACGAAGTGATTGCCACACGGGCTCCATGAAGGTTCACTCCGGGGGGAACATGCTCTCCTCTGGGCTCATTTGCCCCGTGACACCCGCAGACCAACCGCACAACTTCCATAAACGCCCGTTCCCGCTCCCAGTGCACGCTGTCGTAGAAGTTTGCTCTCAAAGACAAAAGGCAAGAGGCTGGTGAGAGCTCGTGGAAGGCGGAGTCTGCCCTGTGTCCTGCTCAGGCACATGTGATCCGTGCACCCTGTCTGTTATTGGCTCCGAATCATGTCTCCAAAAATCTCGTTTTCCTCATTCTTTAATAGATAACCGACTAACCGCCCAGAGAATCCATGCGCGCACTGTCACACACTCACTGCAGGGATTCTGGGTAATTCTATTGTAAATTGTAATTGTAGTTGAAGTAATATCCAAGATTTTCCTTTATAATCTGCCCTACATATCACAACATTTCACAAGAGGTGTTTAAAACGAGACCTGTTTGTGATGTGAAGAAATAACAGCTGCCTTGAGCCAAACAGCCCACAACAGAAAACAACAGGTTTCGTAGTGGTTAATAGTTGACATAGACATTAACTAGTCACACAGTCCAGAGGCAGTTTAGTCTTGAATCCAGCTAACAGCGGTGGTATAGTCTGGAGAAGTACTCAACTGGTGGATCAGGACCCAAAAGTGGGACACACTGAGGTCAAATCAATGTTGAACTTTTTTTAAATCTAAATATTGTTTTAGTGACGTGAAATAGTGGTATGGATCCTAAATGTGAATTATAATTCAATCAAAACAATATGTATTCACTATTCTTCACTAATTCCTTTAACGTTCACTAAAGTGGCAAATGACTGAAGCAACTATGGGCCATCGGAGGTAAAAACCCTGAGATAACCCCCCCCCCAACCTGCTGCATCTGTACACATGAAATCTCTTAGCATAAGGACTACATCCATCAGTTCTGGACCCATTGTTACACATGTAAAACAGCTCAGCCTATTTGTTAAACAAATGCAGTGGCTTACATAAACCATAAACATACATTAGTTGTTGAAATTAACATATTTAACCATTTCATGAAGAATGATAGTGTTTGTTACTTATAGAAGTGTTCATCCTCATCATCATTCATCATCAGTGGATCCTCCATCACTTTGTTCTCCCTAAGATTTCTCTTTTTCACATAGATGTTTTTTTTAGATTTCCCTTACCGTGATGAGGGTCTACAGACGGGATGTCCTTGAACAGTCCTTTTGTGTGTCTATTGATTTGGTTTATTCTTTCTGTGAAGCTCTGTTGTGATATAAGGCTATATAAATACAATTTAATTTAATTGATAGGTGAAAGCACTTATATGCATTAATCTGCTGAGAAATTCAACACAATCAAATATGAATTCATTATATATTATGATAACTCTATGTCTACTTTCTTCCCCATCAGTTGGGGAGTCTGGGCAGTTTTAGTGGTCTCGGGAGATAGAAAGCCTTCCTGGAGGGTTGTCTGGTTTGTCTCAGAGGTACAATAGAAGGGATGCTGTTTGGGGGGAGATTGTCCCACTGGGCTCCACCATCATCTGCTCAACTTCCAGTTTCCATGGCATTACAGCTGAAGGCTACCAACACACGGGCATCAAGGGGTTCACCGGGGGCCACAGGGGCAAACAACTGACAGGTCAGATAGCAAACAACTCAAGACAGGTTTGATCAGTTCTCTTTTAAGAACATAAATATTCATTCTGAAAGTTGAAAAAGGGCATGATTGTTGAAAAGCTTTCATCTGCCAGTCCAGCAGACTTCTTCAGTTCTGGTTAGAAAGGTGGGTGAGCTGAGATTATAGGCT
>JAVQKC010165584.1:0-24341 GCA_036025475.1 Philypnodon macrostomus
TGTTCTTTGTAAGGTGGGGTCATAATAATATTTTATGTTGGGTACACTGTGGAGAATCACTGTACCAAGTTTCATTGCTCTCTGCCAAAGTAAGAGTGTCCAGAGTCCCATAGGGGTCAAAAACATGGGGCGCTATTGAGGCATTCTTTATTTGACCTCTGTAATTTGCATATGCACATTAAATATACACTAGTATGAATCACTGGGCCAAAATGCATGTGATTTTGTTTATGTTCAGCAGGATTAATTAATCAGTTCAACGTCTTCATGATATGTAACTGTCTACAAAAGTTGAAAGAGATCTGTCGAAAACTTTTAGTTATTGCGTTCACATCTTAAGGTCATTAATTGATTCATTACTTAATTAATATTCATCGTAGAAGTCCCAAAAATCCAGTTCAGTGTCTTTGTGATATGTACCTGTGTGTAAAAGTTTAAACTGATCCAGCATTTCGTTTTTGAGTTATCGCGTTCTGCGGACACGTATGCCGACGCGGACCAACGTGATTCCAATATAAGCACTTTACTGAATGGCACCGTCTTTCTCTTATTGCTGTGTCAACTAAAAACCTGCTACAAAATATCCTGTAAACTGTTTAATTGAAATGCTCCATCAACCTCAAATAAGAAATCGTTTTTGGGCTAGCGTGACCTTGCTGACTTAGAACCATATTTATTGTTGATATGTAATGACCTATATGCCTCTATCTTTTTTATTTCTAACCCAAACTCCTTTAGTTAACTGCTTCTCTCCCACCAGCTCAAAGAGACTTCACGGCTGAGTAACTGACGTGGCCTTGAAGACACGGACCCCTCTATTTTAATTACACAGATGAGCGAATAGGCGAGAGGCGCACAGTGTAACCTACCTGGGCTCTTAGAACTCTGTTTTCCCAAAGGGCGCTGCATGGAAATGACTATTCTTACTACGGAGACCTTACTAAGTAAAATGAAGTCTTTGCTGATATCCTTCATAGTCACAGTAAATCCCTGTCTCAGATGAAATGGATAAAAGTGTACCATTTGTGACCTTCAGCTATTATAGACCTTATAAAAAATGTCTGCCAGCAAGTAATTCACTGTAATGTCAGCACTAGTCAGCTGATCAGACTTTATAGAGTGTGCACCTTATGCTTGTAAAACCCACACTGCATTTTGTTCATCAGCGTGACATTGGAACTGTACATTGTAAATTATTGGCTTCATATGTCACTATCGGCAGGTTAAAGTATACACTGTAATCACTCAAATATCAGTTTTGTATTTCAATATATTAAAATAGTAAGGTTAAAATGTTGGCAATAGTTACTTGCATATTTCTTTTGTTCCTTTTTACCCTTAAGAGGTCACGTTTGACTGAAGCCTATCACAGCATCTATGTGCCTTAGGTGGGTACATCCTGGACAATGGCCAGTTAGTTGCGGGGCTGACAGACACATACACAGACAGGCAACCATTCACTTTCACATTTATTCACTATAATCACAAATATAATGTAATATATGTAATATAATGCAATTCTCCTTACATGGGCATGTCTTTGGGCATTGAAAGGAAGCCAAAGTACCCAGAGAGAACCCACAGTAACATGGGGAGGGCATGCAGACTCCAGAAGGATCCAAGCCATGACCTCTATGGCAAGAACACTAACCACTTTCTCAGTGTGTCCCAATTGATAGAACGGTGAGAATTCTATATACTACAAATACATTCAAATATTGTACTTGGAGGTGCAGAAATAATGTTCTCCACCTCCAGGTCTTAAAATGTCTTCAGTATTGGGCGTCTGGACTTAGTTTGATGATTTACTCATCCAAGATTCTTTCTCATATTTCTGGCTGCTATTGATTCTAGATAGTATTAAGACTGTATTCACTGCCTGTCTCCATATTTATGAATCGGTTTCAGGGCTAAACCCTTAACCTAAACCATTATTATACCATATTTATCTCAATTGAAACTTTCTGTCTAATTTCTACTTGAGGTTAAAGGTCATTGGCCAAATGTCACCATCACCACAGAATCCAGGCAGATGGTGAGCTGCAGATTAGGGACATATATTCTCCAAAATCAATAATTCTAATGAGCTGAGACACTAAAAGTTGTGCTTGCAGCGGTATTGTGATAACTAAATAAAGATGAATCATAATAGAATAAAGAGCCGTGATAGAAAATGTTCCTCGAGGGAGAACAGTGCAGAGTGTAAGTTATTTAATATAATCTAAAGGCTGTTTATGACTCAATCTGAACCAATGATGATCTGTTATGACTTTATGGGATTTTGTATTGTAAGCCATGTGCCCCCTTTGGCCTTTACCATTTCATAATCTAATAATAAAACTCACTCATCAAATCCATATCATATTGGATCCCAATACTCCAAAGGGTCTTCAACTGGAATGGCTGTGCTCCCCTTTGCCGTAAGGTTCTACATATGTTTTCTTGTTTGGTCACTACAGTACATATCAGTTCAAATGTGATTGCCATGGTGTTCAATGTATTTTGCCCCAGAGTTTTTTATGCATTTCTGTTGGCTCATTTACATAACCATGGTATTTTCACTCCATGAAAATGTACAGCCAATGAGGTTTTGCCTTGACTGCTGTAAACTCTGAAGCCAACAACCTCAGAGAAAAGAACCGCTCTGCGTACCATAGTGATAGTTTTAATGACTTTGCTGTTAAGTGAAAACATGCTTCTACTACTAATTTTGATGGTTTGCAAAACTCAAAAATATTCAGATGCTTATTGTTGTTCAAAATGTATCTTAGAGAACACATCTTATTATACACAGCCTCTAATTATAAGATCATACAGTATTATTGAGTCTTTCAGTTTTCTGAGGCAGTCTCTCCTGATCAGACAAAGCAACATTTACAATGCTTGTAGAACAATGAATCAGAGAAAGGTGTGTTTGTCAGTTTAGTCTTGTGCGTACATGTGTGAGTGATGAGTGGTGTGTGTGCCTGTGCGGGACCCTGCTGGGAGCCTAATTAAAAGGCGCTGGGTGCAGAGGAGGCTGATGTGGCACCCAGCCGAGCCTCTTTATACCCCTCCTGGATGCCTCTCTATCCCGGGCCTTTGATTACCGCTGAGCGGTAATGCCCCTGGAACACTGCAGCACATGTGACCCTTCTGAGGGGTAGAAACCAAAAGAACAACGATAGAGAGTGCCATTCCCCCTGGAGGTCCAGGTGAGATAGCTAAAGTGCTTCTCATATTTAATTGAATTTCAGTTCTCACTAAATAGTGGTCTGTAAAAGACAATCAGATCAATGTGAAGGTGAATAGGGAATGATTGACTTGTTTACTATGGTGCGGCACATAAATTGTATTTACTGACATGTTACTGATTTGTTTGTATGCAAATGTGATTCTGAAATGAACTAACTGTATCTTCTTCCTTGTCTGTTCCTTGCCTTCCTTGTTCCTGTCTGTGTCAAGGTACATTACTCCCTTTCATTTTCCTTCCAACAAGAACGTTGCTAAAGTAAATGTTTTGAAAAAGGTATCTGTGCTAAGTTAGCGCTGCAGAAAAATGACACTATAAAAAACAACAGCATATTTCTGATACCTTTACCTTTCTGATTTCTGGAAACCCAATTCACTTTTTAATGCTAACATTCATACATTCAAGATAATCCTATATCATTTAATTCAAATTCAATTCTCACTAAGTGCTGGCTGTAAATAGCCTATGATGGACTTGTTGACTCTGGTGTGACACAAATTATATTCTGACACCAGTCAATTGTTTTTTGTATCATACAGTCATTGAGTTTATGGTCGTCGAATAACTACTATTTGTAATAATCTATGTAGAGAATTTCAACATTTAAATGAATGCCCATAAATTGCAAGCATTTGAGATGTGATGCCTTTGGGAGAGGTTCAGCTCACTGGACCAGTACTGATTGCTAATAGATTGTGATGGTGTTTTAGGGTAAATTATGATTATATAGGTGTGTTTGGTGTGTTTAATAGCTTTCTGTAGTGTGAGTTCTCTGATTTATGAAACCTAATAACCAGCATCCTAGCAACTTTGGGCCATTAGCGGCATACACCTTGGACACTGCCCAGTTAGTCGCAGGGCTGAAATAGAGACATATACAGACAGACAGACCATTAACTGTCTGAAAAGTTAGTTCTGCCTAAAATGCAGTCCATACAACCACCCTATAACAGCAGCACAAAAGGACACACTTCTCCGGAGAACTCCAACTTTAATATAATGCATTATTTACTTCCTCTGACGCTGGAGCAAACTCTTTTGAAGTCCCATTTCATAAACATCCAAAAACGTCCCCACTGTCATGACTGCTAACTAAATAGGGAAGCCTTTTGTGATCTCCTCTTTTGCAGTTTGTCTAGCTCCAACCAACCTAAACAGGATGCCAAGTCTGTACTGATGAAACGGGCCTCAAAGCGTATAGCCCTGGAGGGGGGATCAGCTGGCAATATGGACCACTCCTTCTTCCTCATGCACAAAAAGATACTTCATCAAGCTAGGTTTAGACCTGGTCTACTTTAGGCCTAGTTAAGACTTGGTGTAGACATGACTGATTTATTCCAGTTTACACCCAATTTAGTCCACTCCTTGCTCAACTAAATCTTTTTATCAAGGTAGGTTTGGACCTGGTTTAGTTCTGCTTGAGAACCTGTTTGGTCAAGTACTGGTTTAGAGCCAGTGGTGGATTAATTTAGTGAAATAAAAATACATTTTGATTTGCCAAAATCTTTACTCCAAGTGGATTTTAAAAGTGTGACTAAAAGTAAAAATCTATATTTTGAGATTGGAAAAGTGGGTAGCACATTAGCACAGAAGGTTGTGGGGTTTAAGAGTAATAGTAGTGGCCGTTATAGTTTCCGTAATATACCAAAAAATACTAAGAAGTAGGAATTTTGACTTGAGTACGTTTTTGTTTATGTTTCTGTATGTTACCTCTGTTTATTTAATTCTAGTTCAGTCTTGTGGCGGACATGCTCAAAGCGCACAGTCCTGGAGGGGGGATCAGCTGGCAGTTGGGACCACTCCTTCTTACTCATGCACAAAAACATACTCTTAGGCACACACCGCGGCCAATTTGAGTTGATCCGAGTGCGGTTCAAGGTACATAATCCCTTGCCGTAATTGCATTCAGAGTTTTTTTTTGAGAGGCTTGATAGTCTACTGAAACCACTTTAGCTTCCAAAGAGGTCTCAAGGTTGGTGCTTTAGAAACATATGTCCCTCCATACTTCTAATCTCCATATTCGCAAACAAGATGGCATCAGGCGCGGTAATTAGTCGACCTCTGTGACGCGGCCCTTGATTTAACATGGTTCTAAACGAGCAGCTGCATGGGAACAAAGCTACACATTCACAATTAAGTAGCTAGAAAGTAGTAGTAGCAGGCAGAGGAGAGAGTTGTGAGGCAAAAATGTGTGCCGGTTCTGCTTTGACTTTTAATTACAGTGGCTTTCAAAGAGAGAAGAGATCAGGTTCGTCCTTGGCAGGAATTAGTTTGTGCACTTTGATGGGTTCACCTTTCTCCAACTCAGGTGTTTCAAAGGAGGAGTGACTTTGACGACTTCATTCAGAAATTAGTCATCTTTTTACATAGCTTTAGGGATAAGGAATTTCTGCGGTTCTTAGTCTATGGAGATGTGCATTGGGTTATAAGCCTGTAAGGGGCGGGATCAGCCAAACATAAAGCATAATGATTGAATAGCAAAACTCAGAGCTCCCTAAGGCACTGCCGTGAAAGGGGAGGACAAATTGCAAATGCAGCGTTTACTTTTAATTGCTTGTTTCTTGTAGCAAGTAAGGTGCTGATTTTTTTGCCAGGAGGTAAAAATGAAATAGAATTGTAAAATGTATGCATTTATACATTTTCTCTTTTTTGTTAACATCATTGATTTACTAATTCCCAAAGTCACAATGTAAATGCTGTTAACAGTGTAAGTATTGCCATAGTACTACCTAGTTCAGACATGTTTGAAAGGATAGACTTTGGTAACAAAATTTCAGGTTTATTTCCAAACTTTAGACAACTTTTAGAGGTAGTGAGTAGCTATGGTATGTTTTGCGGGGTCCTCCTTGTGTCTGGGTAGATTTTCTTTGGAAGCTCCGGTTTTCCTTACATACATATGGGTCAGGACCCTCTGTCTGATATACACATTTTCATTGTATAAATGTACCTTGTATGTAAAGCACTTTACTTTATCTGAACTATTTAAAATACACTTGAAACAGGCCTAGGTATGCATTCATCTTTAACATATTTCCCTTTGGGGTTGTGGGTGACTAGAGCCCGACCGCTATATACCTCAGATGTGATATACTGTACTCTGGACAATGGCCAGTTAGTAGCAGGGACCCTTCTTGGCACAATTTCCATTTTCATTACAATGGAAAATGCTTTGTGTCTTAAATACAATAAAAATTGTATTAGCTTTTTTGGCAATGTTCAATAAATCATCCAGACCAAAATATATACTATTAATAAACATTTTATCCCCAATATTCTAACAGTAAAAGTCAACTTCATATGACTTTATAACGTTCTAACTGTCCACCATGTTTGTTTATCCATGCAGCTCTTCTATATGTATGGACACAGACCTGTGAGTGATTACCGTTCATGTGCTGGGGCAGCCCTTTAATTAGTCCCTGTTCTCCGGGGAGACATTACCTCCGGGAATCTTTCCCCTCTTTATTAGCCCATTTTCATATTGACTGTTGAAAGAGATACACTGGTCGGGGTAATTTGGTCCGCTCAGGAGGGACCTGGCTCCTGTGAATATGCATGGGCCGTGGGCTTCATGTGGACAGGGGGTTTGGGCTGCACTGACAGGGGTGATGGACGACCCAGGACAAGGCATCATATGGGGTCCCGCACATCCAAAACAAAGGATTGGTAAGTTCCATAGGACTTAATAAAAGAATAGAGCAATGTCATACAAGAAGAAAGACAAAGGAGGTGGACAGGAATGTGTCAAGTTGAAAGTAAGGATGTCTGGCAACAGTGCAGGAAAACTAATGAGGGAGCGTCAGAACTGAGCTGCGTACACTGTGTACTTTTTTGTTTGTCTTCATCAAGAAAATAACACCATACAACATGCAATTAATTCTGAATCATGAAGCCTTAGAGACGTGTGCATCTTGATGCCATTTTGTGGTTTTGTACGTTTTTTTTGGCATTCTTCAAGCATACAAACATGGCTGACCTGTATGTGTAAGAGAATGAAAACTGTAACTGTAAAACTGTAGTGTTAGTTCTCTATGATTAATAATTGCCATTGTCTAGGTCTAGGATACACCCTGCATCAAGACAAGACAAATTGGCACAAAATATACAGTAAGTATTATATAACTGAGGCAGCAGTGGATCAGTGGTTCTATAACCATGTGTCATTAGGGTTGGGATTTGGTTAGTAAGGTTATGTATGAATGAAAGTGACTGTGTGTTTGGTGGTGGGAGGAGTGGCTATAGGCACAGAATTGCTGCCACCTCTCTGTCTGCCCCAGGGCAGCTGTGGCTACAAGTTTTAATAGGTAGTAGTTTAATTGTTTTTAAGTAGTTTACCACCACAAGAAGGTGACTGTGGCTGGAATGAATAATAGATATAGAGATGAACAACCACATAGATAGAACCGATCATATAAACAAACCATTGTGTGACTTTTGTCTAATAATTCAGATGTTTCAGTGTTTCATATGTTCAGTTATTTTGACATTATTTTTTGTGGTTCTGATTGTGACTCATCTTTGCCTCAGCATGCAAAGTCAGTGTCTGACCAGGCTTGTCACTTGGTCTTGCTCGTCACCAATTTCAGTTACCAAATATTCTTTTATATCCGAAGGAATGGTCTGTGCACTTCTTTGTCCAACTTTCTTATTTTCTGTGATCATGTGCCTGAATGAATACTACTCAAATCACAATCTCAGCGGGAGACAGCAATACAAATAATTTGCTTATTATCTTAAGAAAACAAAATCTGTATTTAAATTGAGCTTTGCAGACAAACTTGAATCTTGAATCAGTTAGAGATTGCTCTCTATTTGGGAAGGGCATGCTGAGATTGAATGGATAAAGACTTGTGCAGTGATGTTTGCCTTCCTGCTGTCGGAGTTGCACTTTGCATACTGAAAAGGATGAACAATGGACTAAAAAAAATAATAATCAGAATCGGCCTGGTTAGCATAGTAAATAATTTATGCTAAATGTATACAAGGACATTGAAACGATCAGATTTTAGGCTGTAAGTCTTAACAAGACTAGTAATGATCTTAATGAAATGCTTAGTGACTTAATTAGATGATGAGGTCTGCATTGTGCCAGACACACTAAGGCATGTGTGCAAATGTGTGGGGGTTAAGGGTCTCCAATGAACTACAGACAGTCTTTTTGTTTTCTATTGTATAGGTCTAGGCATTTTGGCTGGAGGCATAGTCTGCTTAATGTACTCCTAGTAGCAGTTTTATCCTCAGTAGGGATTGCATACATTAATTACCTCCAACAAGGAGGAAATGTTTTTATTGCAGCCAAAGTTGCAGTACTGTAACAGTAAATTCCAAGTTTTCCATGCCGTTTCAGCTTCTTCTCAGATGACATTGTTTTATTTTACTATTACTGTTGTTTCTGTGGTTCTGATAACCTCTCACTCTATTAAGATGATTTGAATGATTTTGAATTTAAGTCAAGTCACTATTTTGACATTTTTTTAGCATATAGGGGAAATTAGCTACCTCTGAGTCTGCATTCTCAAATGCTTTCTAGTTGTATGTAGGGTTATTTTGTTGGTTTGATAATACAAAAATATGCTAGCAATTTGAAAAACATTTTCGAGCAAAGAAGAAATCGTTTTTGTCATAAACGCACACATTCATTAACAAAGGATTCTCTACCATTGCAAGCCAAGACCAAAAAATCTAATTGATCACAAAGAGCTGCTCCAATACTTTGTATAATTTTTCTTTTGATTACAAAAAGTTTAGTTTACCTTAAAACTACAATGCAGCAGTTTACAGCCAATGGGGAAATCTGTATGTGGTGTATACATTAATAATTCTGGATGTTTGGTGCACTAAGTATTTGTGCCAAGAGTATAATTTTATTAGAATCCACTGAACTGCACTAAGTGGATATAATTTATCAAGTGAGCAAGTCAATGAGAGGCTCTTAGTTTGAGAAGAATGCAAACCACAGAAAGTTTTTCAAATATCAAAATATGCAAGAGACTGAACTACAGCCTTGCATACTCATTTGTTTTGCAAATGGAATTAGTTTTGTTTACAATGCATTGTAAACAAAGACTTTTGTGTTTTTGAAGGAAACTGAGAATTCAGATGCCAATGTGAGCTATTTTTGGTAGCAAATTAGCATTAGACAAATGACAGTTAGTTTGCTAAGTTCATGTGAATAGTAATCACACTGAAGCAGCCATATTAGATGAGAGTAGAAGTCATGTGACTTATTTGAGTGGCAGGTATTGGAAGGAATATAGTCAAGTCTAACTGCACTAGTCATCCAGTAGAGGCTGGTTTCAACTTTGGTCTTTTTCTCCCATGGGAGCAGTGCCAAACATACACAGCCATACACAAACTTCACCCAGACACAGGGAGACTCCTGGGACCTTCTTGCTGTGAGTGCTGACTACTTTGCAACACTATCTTCAGGTTCTTAAGTATTTAGCATGCACCTAAAGCTTTGATAGATTTCTCCACCTATATGTATTCTCATTTGCTCTCTTTGTAGCATTCCACAGTAGGATATCCACTTAGCAGCCTTGTCAGTATGTGGGTCACCATGTCACTTGTTAGCTTTATAGTTTGCTCACACACTCATTAGGCATATGTGAAGACTGAGGAAGTGTGTTTGCGTTCTATACCTTCGGGTCACCGTAAACTTGTCTGATCTCTGACGCCATTGCCATCACAGCCACTGTCATTTCCTGAGAGCCCCTCAATTAGTGCTCGCTATTGGGCCTGGGGCGCTAATGGCTCCAGTGTGAAAGATGTGAGCCGCAGAGGAAGGCCAGTGGGTTGTCTGGAAAATAGCCACATCTCAGCGTCCTAATTGTCATGAAAATGCCATTTGCTTGTGTTTATGGAGAGACTGGTGCCCAAAAGAGACTCAGGTCCCCCAAGGGTTTAAAGAGGTGGGTTACAAAATGGACACCAGATGGAAGAAGATAAACAGAGATGAGCATCATGAAAGGAGTGGGAGGTGGCATTGGAGAGAGAGAGATACATGCTTCTACTTATTTAAGTATTTATTTACTCACATTACTCGACATGAAATGTGAAATCATCTAAGAAAAAAAAATACATTGAGAGCTTGTGGAAGCTGTATAGGGTTTCTTGTTTTAGAGTCTGGGTCAAGTTTTTTATCTTCACACGCTTCCACAGGACAGGAACATTCATCTATACATCCATCATCTATCCAGAACTTAAACAAAATTTTGATTTTGTTTTATTTACCTTTATTTAACCACACCCTAACAAATGAAAAATGTCAGGGAGCTGATGTTTTTTGCTTTGTTTTTTTTTTTTTTATTCCATAAGACCATGATAGAAGGAGACCACAATAGAAGGAGACCATGATAGAAGGAGACCATGATAGAAGGAAGGGAAGGAGAGGAAGCGGGAGCCTCTTATTCTAACTTAGATATAGTGCAGCTTTCACCTATGGTACTTCTCGTTCCTGCTTGGCGCTTGCTTTTAGTGAGTGGTTAAGCTGCAATGGTCCATACAAGTTATATGGAACATCAGCCATACTCATGAGCATAGTCACAGTAAACAGGGCATGGTCAGTCATGGATTTCTAGAGGGTGGTAGAGGATGCCCCTCTCTATGCTAGGATGTGTATATGAACATGAGCTGCATCTCAAAGTCCAAAAGCTTCACCTTCTTCAAGGCAGAGATGTTTTGCCACTGCCACTGTGAACAGACAGCAGTAAACATGTATGCAAATGTTAGGGGTAAAGGACAACATATTTTTGAGTTTTCTTTGGACATTAACTGTTGTGATGCCATATGTTATTAGTGAGTCAGGAGGTAGGCATTAATATGCTGCATTATTGTTTTGATCCTACTTAATAACTTCACTGTGCAATAAATAACTTAATAACAGCTGACCAACCAGATGCATTGCAGATTAACAGCAATTCATAGAAGAAGCAATTTACTTAGATAGCTTTGGTTTTGATAGCAGTTACTGCACTGCTATTGCCGATACAAAAAATAAAAGTTATGATTTTCTACCAACCCCATATTTCACTGTCTGCAGCTGCCAATGTTATTCTAAGCCATTTTCCAGGGCTGCCCAGTTGTGGCACAGTTAACCAAGCAGAGCCTTTTGTATTTGCATGACTGAACCGCTGGTAAAGAACTAATGGTTTGGGGCTAAATTGAGAGGGAAAGGTTGATAATAGGTCCATCTTGTTGTTGGTGTCTGTTAATCATTTCCCCTACTCCCCTTTGGCTTCAATAAAGGAGAATAAAAGAATATAAAAAGAACAATTTGGTCTGCCCCAGCTGTGAATAAGCCAGCCGTCACACCACACAATAGCCCCGTGATCGCAGACACGCCCCTCTCCTGCCACATCTTTGTTAGAGTCATCAGTCAGGGGGTATCATTTTGCCCTGTTGCCCCCACCTCTCTGTCCAGATGGTACAAATCCATAATTCAAAACAAAAAAGAGCCCTTCCATATCCTTCCTCAGTCTCTCTACAGTTCATTATTGGCCAGAGGTAGCCCACCCTCCCAGCCTAATTATGCTCAGCTTTGGGGAGTTGATAAGCAATAGGTTTGAGGGATAGGGGGTGGTCTGCGCACCTGGGAAGATACCTGTTACACCGTAGCCTGATCAGCCACATAGAGGGGTCTGTCCTGGGACCAGCTGTACTTGTACTGGCACTATGAGGATGTAAGAAGAGGGAAGTTGTGTTAGGAGCATGAGTCACCACTGGGGCTATCAATACAGTAGCCCTTTAAAACACATTTATTTTCAGTGTGTAATAATGTATTCATATGCTAACTAAATGTTCCATAATTTAAAAAAAAAGTAAAGATTTTTCCCCAAAAGTTCTTATTAGATGTACAAAATCTTATACTGGCTTGTCTCAATCAATAGTCTTAACTGGTGCAATCAAAATTGTAGATTGTAAGTTTAAGTTGAACTAAAACCCAATACATTTCTATGTAAATGTCAATGTGAACAAACTGTATGTAACCAAAGTAAATAAATCTACTTTAAATAGCTTATTTATTTATTTTCAGAAAACTGTAGTGATTGATAGCCAATAATATACTGTCTATACATGGGGACATTTCAAAGTGCAATGTATAAACTGTGGTTTGTGTTAATTGGCTTTTTAAAAAAACACTCTTTGAACTCAAAATGGAATGCACCATTAATAACACTCAATTATTATCTACAGAGTTGCGAAAGTCAACTGAAATAATTCAGGATGGAATTCCTACTTAGAAAGTTGAAAAATCTGGAGAGTTGAAAAATCCAACCAAATACTGAAGCTATAATATATTTATTTAAACTTTATTTTCCATAAGCTTTCCATTGCTGGCCAACTGCTAGCTGCTGGCATGAAACTGTGTGGCATATGAGCATCTGTAGTTACAAAATGATCTGTGCAGAACACTCTGTTATTGCAAATCCTGCTAATTGCCTACATATAATATATCTGTGTCGTTTTGTTGTATATGTACCTTGTATGTATAATTTACCTAAGCTTCATATATACCACTGGAAGTAGTTAATAGCTTGTCCACGTTTGTAAACTTTATGCTTTGGGCTGGTTGCTGACCTTAACTTACATCATGCAGTTCCCTAGCAGCCAACCCAACACTAACTCTGAGAGGGAGCTATTGAGATCCTTTACAACAATTCTGGATTTGTTTTTCGTCCATTCCCTTCAAATCCCTGTCACATCATTATCTCCATGTTTTAGTTATGAGACAGTCATCTCTCTCCAGGTGAACCTCTTATTAATCCGTAACCAGCTCTTTCATTGATTTTTCCCTGGCACATGTGGCCTCTTTGAAGTTCTGCTGTCCACTGCACTCCTCCGCACAGTGGGAAAGCAATCAAGCCCCAAAGTTTTCCCCCGTACACTTCAGAATCTCCGCGCTGACAAATAACTCATCTTTTTATCGGCCCCCAATCAATAGCACACTTGGCCACTTCACCATTTTCTCTCTCCAGGCCTGATTGGAATGAACCCTAGTGTTTTGAAAGGTCCGTGCTTGCTGATTGTAACCTAATCTTGCTGAATGGTCGCCAGGTCTTTTTGCCCGTCCTATTGGGTGCATGGGATTAGCTTTCAAAACTGGCCGAATTGCAACCCCACAGAGAGGCAAATGCAAGGCTGGCGCTAGAAAATTACCACCTTGGATTTGGCTGGGTGGGGCGTTTTTGTTTTTTTACAATGCATATTTAAATCAGCACTTTGCATCTATCTGCATTCATCTGAAAATAAAATCAGAACCGGGATAAAAAAATCATATGAGAAGCTGGCGGAGAAGAATTCATGAGATGCAAATGTCCGGCGGGGTAAATGGCAGGTCCATATTTGGCGGCTAATGTCCACGGGTTTTGGCTAATTGTGTCTTTGTTGTGCAATTATCCAGAGTTTGCGCAGGGTTTAGGGAGATGAAGCGACGGGTGGAGGCAAGCTCTTTGTTTAACTTCCTCCCCATAAGTGTCCCCTGTGTAACCCAGGTCTCTAGAGATCAGGGATAATCCTTTGACTAAAGCATATTGGCCCTGTCACCCCCAATTATAAGACAGTAAAAATCATGTCTTCTGAACCAATCTAATACAGCGTCTTTAGCATTGTCTATCTTACGTTTAATGGTAGCCAACATAAACAAAAATGTCTAAATGTGGAATGTAAGAACAGTCTTTAGTATTCAGTTCTTTTGACAATGAACACGTATACTTAACAGACTGAATAACCAGAATGATGTAGAGACACACCAGGTGACCATTCATATTTTATGGATTTACTGTCATCACCATAGCTACTTCAAAAGCACTGTTTTACCCATGTTACTGTTCACCAAATGCATCTTGTTGTGAGAAAGTAGTAGCAATAGTAGTTGGAGTAGGAGGAGTAGGAGGAGTAGTAGGAGGAGTACCAGAAGCAGTAGCAGCAGCAGCAGTAGCAGTAACAACAGCAGTAGTAGTAAAAATACATGTGAAAGATCCATTTTGAAACCAGAAAAACGTTTGAAAGTTAAAGAAGGAATTAAGAACAATCTATAATGTTATCAACTTCATGTAGTAGAATTAAGCAGGATGGGGTCAACTCATTGTTCCCACACAGCCCCACAGCCAATGTTCCCACATTTCTTAGAGATTTTTGAAAATTAGGCCCAGTGGTTCCACAGCCCATTATTTCCACTTTTCTTAGATTTTTTTTTTTTTAAATTAGGTCCAATGGTCCCATAAGCCATGGTTAGGGGTAAGGGTTGGGTGTTAGGGTTTAGGGTTTAGGATTAGAGGTTAGGGGTGAGGGTTTAGGGTTTGAGGTTAGGGTTAGAGATTAGGGTTAGGGCTAAAAAAATCTGAAATTTTGGCTATGGGACCAATGGGCTGTGGGACCAATGGGGTGTGGGACTAATGGGCTGTGGGACTAATGGGCCATGGGAGCAATAGTTGTGGGACCAATGGGCTATGGGACCAATGGTACGCTCCTAGGAGGATTAACACAGCATAGTATTTTAGTGCATTTTATCACAGATGCCCTACAGTTGCGTGCTAGCAGCGACAGATTAGGGGATGGCTCATAGAAAAACAAAAAATATATTTTACTTGTTTTATTTTTCTCTTTTTTGTAAAATAGGGAGCAGCTATTTTTTTTTTTAATCTCAGTGTTGTCCAAATTGCTCAGAGTTTCAGATTTTTATAAATCCGACCTCCGAGGAGAAATAGAACACTCCATTAGTAAACATACAATTGTTTGTATCAACCAAATGCGTCTCCTCAAATGTTGTGTATGATTTTGGTGTAATATTTGTACCAGTCAATAGTATTCGACCCAATTACCAAAAACAAACTGGTATTTCCACTGTGAATGCAATAAAGATGACTACAGCCTTGATATCCTCACAGATCCTCACTGAAACACTGGGCAGACCCTGACTCTTTGAAGTGGGCTTTGAAGTGATGAGGCAATTGGAGGAAATGAGAAGGCGTGGATCCACGTGGTTTCCTGGAGAGTCGGTTAGTGTGAGTTGTGATTGAACACAGCGCCCGCAGAGGGAAACATTTTACTCAGGGGGTCTGTCTGTCTGCCTGCTGGACTAAACTTATAGGACACAATCAGCAGCCAATTTGGCATATGGTCAGCGGCGTGCCCCGAGTCTGGCTGCCAAATGGCGAGGTCAGTGCCACATGATATTTACTGGCAACAAAGGCATATAACATGAGCAATTACTGCCATTTGTGATTGTGGAGAAGATGGTATTGAACAGGAGTGGGGAACACCCGCAACCTTATTTGGGTTCTCAATAGAAAGCATTTGAGGTCTGTACAATATTAGAAAAAACATGCAAACAATATCCATATTAAACATTGCACTAACACTATAAGTGGCGTTATTTACCCTACTAAGGTCAAGGCTTTGTTGCCCATAGACTATTATTATTATTGACTATTTTAAAGAGGAAAGACTCTGTACTCTCTAGTAAAAACTAAAGACTAAATTGAAACTTACTAACGACTAATACATTGACAAAACTAATGTGTGTTCCAGTTCTCGGTCGAAGTTGAAATTTTCAATCTGGTGGAATTCTTACTCGGAAAACTCGAACCAACACAAGTCAAACTATGGTGGAGCCCTACGCTACAAGAAAAATCTAGATCTTAATAAAATCATGATGGGGCCAAAATATTGTATCTGTTTTATATTATTTATATTTTTAGTAACACAATGTAGAAGATTCTTTTTTTTATGTACTCTTATTTATTGAATGGCATTAGTAAACATAATGGGTGTTTTGCAGCTGCTTTCTTACTTGACAACCAATTTCTGGCACTTCCTTTTTTGATTGTATGAAAGAAGGACTAAGAGAGAAGTGGGGTACACCTGCCCATGTCACTGGGGCACTCAATCTGGCGTCTTGCACCTTCCAGCTGGGATAGAAGACATGAGGACACATCCGCCTGTCAAAGCTCCCAAGAGGCCAAACTGCGGGCGGGCGGGGAAACCTAAAAGTGCACGTGCCCCGCCCTGGACACAGATGTTCAACCTTAGTGTGGCATGGTGGGTTAGTGGCATAAGGCTCTGATGGCTGTCTCCCTGCAGGTGTTGGCACAATCCCGTCTCTATGTTAAGAACAAGTCAGACATAAAGAGCGGTTCATTTGGGTTGACGCTCTTCAATGGGAGTAGAGTATACACACTGTCATTATTTTGACAGGACAATAGGCTGTGACATGGGGAGACTTTGGCATCAGACTGTGGATGGGTAATTAATGGGAAAATAATTAAGATTAGCAGCTAGAACTGTAAATAATGTATGATGGGATAGGGCCAAGTTCACCAATAATAGCTTTAATAATGTATTATGCATATTTACAGGGGGTATGCAGTGGCAGAGTAGTTAGCATGCATATGTCAACACGTCAACATGCAATTTCTCTGAGTTTGCAAGTCCTTCACATCTTATTGTGGGGTGTTGCAGGTGCTCTGGCTTCTTCCCACCACCTAAGGACATGCATGATTCTGAAATGACCCCAGCTTTACAACTAGGTGGTAACTTGTGTAGTGTAGCTAAGGCCCATGAGAGAATTACATTTGTCTGGAACTAATAAGTACAATCTTTTCTTACAGTTCTCAGATTTATAGATACTACATAAGCATCATTGCATTATGTTGGACCTAAATTTGAACACACTCCTTGCCACATTTACATTTGATATTACATCAAAACCAAATGACTGACTCAAATGTGCAAGGTGTAAATAGATTTCTCCCTGCAGCTCACATGGAGAGAACTCCCACAGTGATATTGTGTTTTCTCCAAAATACCTCTTACAAAGCAGTATCATACTGTGTAGCACCACTATTTATTCATAGAATTGCAGGTATTGCATCAAAGAGGCAGCGGTTTTGGGTAATGATATGCAATCATTACAGATACATAGTAGATAAGAGTATACGGTAAAAAGCTTTGAGTTTTATTTTGTCAATGCTCCCCAAATAATAGTTTGACTCATACACAGCAAAATAACAGAACTGAACAGTAAAGTCCTGTTTAATCAATAGAAAGCAGGTGTAGGAATGCATATGAAGCAATTGAGAAGCCACATAATGCAGACTCAGGACAGCTTGAAATGCTACTTCTGAAGGGGACTTTTTGTAAACTGTGACCCACAGAACCCCAGAGGGAAACACTGACTAAAGCAGAAATGTTGTGTTATTCTGTGCATAAGTTTAATCTCTACGGACAAACCACAATAACAACTCAATGGTTAGTTAATGTAGTTCAAATATTCTATAAGTGCTGCCTTTCTTAGGTTACCACACGTTTCCTTCCATGCATTCCCACAAATCCTATATAAAAGCCATATAGATGATTTTTCATATTACTTTGGCACATATTTTACATTGGATAGTTGCTAGCCTAGTGGTTGGACCTAAATGAGCACACATTACCTTCGCTTGGCAAAAGTAATTCTTAAAAGCTTTCTTAGAGGGCTGATCTGTGTCCAATGGGTCCTCGAAAAAATACAAATACGTGAAAATGTGCAAAGAGTACTTCATTTGAGTCATGAAAGATGCATGGAGCATAAAGTTCCATTTGTTTGAATTCAGACTTAATAATGAATCTAAAATAGTCATATCTGTGGTGTGATATGACTACTTCATTACCAATGCTGTTTCAAGGATAATATCTCCAAGTGCCTCTGTGATCTTAGACTGAAATACTGCCTGTTAAAAGTTTAACCATGGTCATCTGTAAAAAACAGAAAAATCCTCCCTAAGCCCTGAGCTGGTTTCTCTTTCTGTATAAGTAATTACTACCTGTGCCTTTGAGCAGAGCAGTTAACCTGGAGACCACACTGAAGTTGCTCTGGGGAAGTCATGGGTAATTATGCTTGATACAAAAAATTAACTTTATAATGGTAATAAATTGTCTGAAATTACACAGAACACAGAATATGCGCGTGACTCAAGTGAGTAAATTAACTTTCCAACCCTTTCAGTAATGGCATGGCAGGTGTGTTGTATAAGTTGCGTTACATTTTCAACAGAACCAGCAATAGCAAATAAAAGATGGTTTTGCAAAACAACACAACATACTATGGATAGTATCCGTATCCATTATGCATACACAAGATTTGATGAAAAAATATAAATCTCAAGAAATATTTTGATTACATACTTTGTGTCATACACGTCATCAGGATGCGCACACATGTCATCAGGATGCGCCGAACAACGGTTGCTCTGATCGGAGCTCCGAGCCGACTCGCTCTTTTTATTTTATTTTTACTTACTTTATTATTATATTGTTACTTATCTCTTCCTCGATAATAGATACTTTTTTTACCATGTACTATTATTGCATGCTCCTAGTACTTCATGACTATCTTAGCGAGTCTAACGGGTTCTTCCGATCCAAAGCATTTCATTGCATTTTTTGACCCTGTGTTGAATGTGCATATGACAAATCAACTGAAACCTGAAAACCTGAAACCTGTGTGTGTGTATTGGCCATAGTCAGTACCATTACGAAATAGGTACTCCAGCCACAAGCGGTCGGTGTAGAAATAATTGTTGTAGTAAATTCTTCACTAAAGTAATAAGTAAAGACTTATTGATATGATGGACAGATGTTCATTTACAATCACCTTACAATGTTTGCTTTCTAGTGGAAAATGGTTAGAGAAAATGCTAGTGAAATGTACACAAATAGCAGTGTATTGATCCAGGATTGAAGATGCTGTGGCTCTATTTCAGTTTATAATGAGACCTGTGTTGGAATGTCATAGTAGTCTGAACCCATAACCAGTGCTGACATTAATGATCCATCTGCATCCATGCCTTCATTTACATTTGTATAGAAGGACAAACTCACTGTGTTACCTTTCATCCTTGCCTTTGATGGATTTGCATGTAATCTGGTTTCATGCTTTCAGCCCAGGGTCTCCGTGTCACCGAACAAAGGCACGCTCAACAAAACAAAAGGTCGCCATGCTGGTAGTCCCTTTTCAAAGTGTGGTCATGGTTATGGTCACGCCACCAAATTAATTCAAATCGATGTTGTTTCACGGCAGAAAATAATCATTATTCACATCGGTTCTTCGGATGCTTCGACTTTCACTGTAGACAGAATCCTGCTTGTTTGGCTCATGCAGTGGAAGGAGAATAAGTGATTGAGAGAAAACACTTAAAACGTTTGATGTTTAGTTGTTGCTCATCCCTGTGATAGATATTGTGTTCCACTGCATTTCAAAGGTGCTCCAGTGGATAGGGATCTAGTATCTGGTAAGTGCCAAGACTAGCCACAACTCTAGACAATGTTTGCTCCTGAGACTCAATGAATATGGTAAAAAGAGGTGTACACACACAAAACAGGAATGAGCAAAAAACAAGGAGGAGACAATGACTTAGCGAGTGTTATCTGGCTGATCAAGACTGCGAACGTTTAAACAATTCTCAATGATTTTTTTAGTATTTGGCGTTTGTGCTTTCATCAGGACTTGAGATTTTGAGCTTTTTGTGTTGTAGAGATGGGTCCTTTGACACATTCACACATCTGTATATACAAAGATCTTACACACAGCCCCATAGAAAACAGCAAAATGAACTGCTGACTAGCAAGAAGGCATCAACCCCAGAATTTCTAAAACTGATAAAACACCTCTTACACTTTGAACCATCAGGATTAATCTAGAATTGAATATATTCCATTTGTAAGTGATTTTCCCCCAAAATAGTGTTTGTGCGGCATTACCCCAAAAACAATTTGCCAAAAGTGTGTTGAAGGTGGGATTATCGAGCCACAGAGAATCATTGTAGAGAATTATGAGTGGCTCACTAAAGAAACATGCAATTATAGCCTGTCTTTGTAGTGCCACTTCACCACTGCCTCATTACCCATGGTTTATGACAGAAATAAAACATGTGAGTCCTGGTAGAAATAATTGGAACAACATTATCACTTGTGCAAAGTTATCATTTGGTTATGATTTATGTGCCTTTCAATATGCTTTTCTAACACATGAATATTCAGATGGACTTTTGTTTTCATGGTGTGAACCAAGAAAATGTAATGACCCTATTATCATGCCAGACTATAGCAAATACTTTTACTTTACAAGACATTTCATTTCTGGTCTTTTTCCAATTTGATAATTTTGGTGTGTTGTGTTGGCTGTCAGTGCTCCAATTGGAAGCTTTATTTCTGTTTTGTCAGGTTTCTTCTGCCATTATGTCCTTTGGCAAGACACTACCCACTGTGGCTGAAAGTATGAATGTTTTTAGTGTGATTATTGTGGTGTGTTTGGTCTCTGACATGGTTTTGCTGCCATGTCTCCATGTGTGTATGCCAGAGGGTTCATTTTCATAGGAGTGAGGGGTTTCCCCAACAAAAACTCATAAAGAGACTTATATCAAGAAGAGATATTTACTCATGCTAGTGATTTGCTAGACTTATTCATATCTGTTCTTAAGAATTACATAGAAACAGAAATTGACCAGTACAGACTAAAATTCAGTCAGCCAGAATGTCCAACTCGCTTACCTCTCCTTCTCCTCAGTTGAGTTTTTCTGGGTCAGTTCAAAAACAATTGTGTGTGAAACATTACACTGTCAATGGATCCACTTCTCTCCACAATCCCATCAGCTGTTCCCACACGGTGATCCCAGAGTCAAAAGTGGGATGAGTTCGCAGAGAGATGTTTGGACTGTTAATCACCCTTCTGCAGAGCGGGCTGTGGAGGTGGAGAGGGTGCCTGTGCAGATTGATTGAGGCATTAAGTGTGTGTGTGTGTGTGTGTAAGACTTTCAGAGTACAGTGAACCTGAAACCATGTCATCTTAAACAATAGGCTTTGTCTATTATAGCCTTAACATCTTCACCATTCAGAGACACTTTGGAGCACATCCTTGAGAAAGTGGCAGAACAAGATAACATGACTCCCACACCTCTCCCGGGCTGTCAGCGCCCATCGATCTCACACAGTACAGGCCCATTAGCACTGTACTGTAAGTCTGGCACTGAATCTTTATGAACAAACACAGAACACTAAGAAGGTCTGGGGAAGAGCTCTGGAAAAGGGGACAGCATAAAAAATGTATGGGAAGTTAAACAAAGGTTGGTAGTTCAATCCCCACTTCACTCAGTTCATTCTGCTGTTGTGTTCTTGAATGAGACACATTGCACTTTACCTCCAACAATCCTGTATGTGAGTGTCTATCAGGAATAGGAGTAAATATTGGATTCATGAATGAATGTGGTTGTGTGATTGGTATTCGGTGGTGGTCGGAGGGGCCGTACGCGCAAACTGGCAGCCACGCTTTCGTCAGTGTGCCCCAGGGTATACACCAGTAGCTTACCACCACCAGGTGTGATTTGTTTCAGTTGAGAAGTACTTTGAATACCTTGAGGAGCTATGTCTGCTGTTGATTTCTAAATGGCTGGTTCGCAACAAGACCATCCCATTATTGAGAAGAAATGAACAAAATCAGTTTTCATTATGTAGGATCAAACTTTGTGCACAGAAAAAAAGCTGGTTTAATACGTTGGTGAAAGTGTCCCTTGCATGAGAGTGACATCAAGAGTGAAAAGTGGTGATGAAATACTGTAGTGTATTAAAATGGCAGTCCTTACAATGCATAGAAGATTTGACAAATGAGTGGCAATGCTCAGGTCAGGATGGTGATCCTCAAATGGTCTTAGATACTTAGGTATACAAACTACCTCTGACCATACAAACCCATATGGTTTCAAATAGAGACAGAGGCAAATAGTGGAATCTCTCCTTGGCTGAAATTGTTTGGTCCCAACCACAAACTCAACCATCCTACAATTACAAATTAAATGTAAATGACTTTATTAAATCACTATTAGCACCTTTATGGAATAATAAAAGAATCAGTTGACTAGACACAGGGGTGTAAAGCCGGCAGCTTATTTGATGGCAAGTCCAAACATTTTCTAAGCCTTGATCAGATTGTAGATGTATATAATCTGTCACGTAACCGTAGATATGTCCAAATGCACAGTTCTTTATGTAAATGGCTAGGAAGCCCCTTTTCTAGAGCATCTTCTGGTAAAGGTATTAACTCTAAGATCTATCATTTACTGCAAGAACAATTAGCTGACCCTCTTTCTAAAGCTAATGGATATTGGGCTGAAGACCTGGCAGAGGACATATCTTTAGATGAATGGGGATCTTGTCTTTATAATATTAATACCATGTACAAAAAAATAGGCACCAGGTTTATTCAACTAAAAATAGTTCACAGATGGCACAGGACTCCGCAACAACTCCAACTAGTTTGATATCTATACAACACTTGCTGGAGAATGTCAGGGTGCCTCAATTTTACATAATCGATGGAACTGTCCAGGGCTGGTGGAAAAACATCTCAGAGGTCGTTTTTAGTATTCTGGACAGAAGATTTAACATTTCACCTAAACTGTCTGTGTTCAGCTCCACCACAGGACTTCCTGACTCTCACTTCTCCTCCCATGAAAAAAGATGGATTATCTTGGCTCTTACCACAGCTAAACAGATTCTGTTAAGACATTGGCTGCAAAAACGTCCCCCTCCTTATGAAGTGTGGTTGACGACAATGGTTACATTGGCATTTTATGAGAAGGTGACTTACAGACTATTAAAGAAATTTAATCAATATGATTGTATTTGGTCTCCCTTTACCAGTTGGCTCTCTGTCACATGTACATGTGTATGTAACTGATGAATGGTCGGTGTGGGGTTTGGTTTGTGTATAATATATCATAATTATGTAAGCATTATTATTTTGTCTTGTTTACAACTAAAAAGTTTCAATAAAAATAATCATTACAAAAAAAGGCAGTCCTTGGCAGCATGGTAACAGTATGTTTGGATTACATGCTGTTTATGATCTCCTATAATTATACAGCTTTTACCCCAGACCATGCACACTGTACAACCATTAGCACTGGCACCAAATGTCCATGAATAGAACACCTTTTAAACAAGGAGGGACTGGAACAACCTCCAGAATAGCGTGCGGTTTGGGGGTCGTCACGGCAACTTTGTCTCAGAGATGGCTCCCATTGTCCCAATGATAGAGCTGGAGGACAGGGTCCACATGGGGGACAGGCCTGGTTAATAGGAGTCACACTGCGGCTGTCAGCGGGACTCTCCAACGCCACATGCGCCCTCAGTATTACCCCAGCACATGGACGTCAATGATGATATGTGGACCACGTATAGAAAATACTTGAGCATGATTGAAGGCATGCGCTCACACACATTCTGTTTATCCATATGCACATGCACACATATTTATGCAAGGATACAATAGACAGAATTACTGTCCAGAGGCTGTCAAGAGACAATGATCAATTATACAAATGCTAGTCTATGTTGTATTACATTATTTTTAGGACATCCTGTTACTTTCCATTAACTTTACCAATGACATTTTTTCAACTTCTTTTTTACCATGAACTGTTTTTCACTTTAATGCAAATGCCGTCATAAATCTGGTAATTAAAATGTACATATAAAGTATTTTAAAAACATCTGGGTTTGTATAGAGAGATTCCCAATGCTGACTTAGTAAGGGTAGACTTTGTATAAAATGTAGAAAAACAAACCACTGATGTATTCCACTAAGTAGCACAGTGGGACCCAGCCTGTCCCTACTGCTAGTTTAACACATTACCTACTGTATTTCCACGTACATGTGTTTTAACAGTACTGACAGTGACAGTTAAGTCTACTCACTCTATTTTACACATCACCTGAATTCAATGCCTCTTGGGATGACTATTAATCTAATAATTAAACATTTATTGCCCGCAGCACCTGCTCACTCACTCTCTCTCTCACACAGCTTGCGGACCCCCGGGACCCCATCACAGAGCGGGCGAGCGAGAAGGAAGAGAGGGAGGGGCACAGGAGGAGCCAGAGGAGGGAGGCAGCAGAGAATTCGAGGGGGCCAGCATCATCATACCGGCGGATTCTTGCACACCGTCGACAGCGTGGTTCTGCTGTTTGCCCATACAAGACATTGAGTGAAGTTATGTGATCGCAGAACAAAGGGCCACAATAATCCAATGGTGGGGGGGGGGGGGGGGGGGGGGGGGGGGGGGGGGGGGGGGGG